>JBBPRP010000007.1:0-42238 GCA_038093135.1 Leccinum longicurvipes
CACGACGGCCAATCGTTCCCTATCTCTCGCTCTGACGCTTTCTCCGACTCGGACGCCAGCTTCCGCGTCATCCACGCTCCGGGACATACGGAGGACTCCATCGCACTCTTGTTTCCATCCGAACATGTCCTTTACTCAGCGGACAGCGTCCTCGGGCAAGGAACGGCGGTGTTCGAGGATCTCGGGACGTATCTGTCAACCCTTCGCTCTCTGTTATCGCACCTCCACGAAAGGACCCTCATCTATCCCGCTCATGGTCCCGTCGTTCAAGACGGCCAGCAGGTCATAAAGGAATACATCCAACATCGGATGGAGAGAGAAGCTCAGATCGTGCAAGTGCTGCAACAGTCAAGGATCTGCTCGACTTGGGAAGTCGTATCCAAGATTTACGCAGCGTACCCCCGTGATCTATGGGAGCCTGCTGCCCGAAGTGTTAACCAACACCTCCACAAGCTGGTAGCCGAAGGCGAGGTTGAGAGGCTTGGTGGCGATGGGAAAGACGCTAAATGGAAGTTTCGGACCAGTTTTTAGTTGAGCCCGGAAAGGACTGGTTTATGGTTTTCGTGGGATGGGTATCACATGGAACATAAGATATTATACGTCCGCAGTGTGTAAAATAACAGGTCCACATTCCGTCTTATAATGCATCAAAGTTGATATGGTGTGATGCTCTCCTCCTCTCCAACTCGTCTTCACGCTAGTGTCACGACGTCAGTGATATTCGCCGGCGACGACCAACGATGAGCTTACCTTCTCGTTTAGATGCAGTATGAACACAATGACTGCCAATATCACGGTGGCTACCACGACCGTCAGCGTCACCCAAGGAATCCACTGCCCAGGCCGCAAAAATAGTTCCCGTTTCCATGATCCCTCGCTCAAACCGGGTGGTGGGTGAATAACGAGACGGGAATTTGGGATGACACCCTCCATGTTGATATAGTGATCTTGGATGTGTTTCGTAGATCCCACAAACAAATTTTCTATGTAGTTGTTCGTCCGTCCAAGGCCAAAGAAGGAATATGGGGTGAGTAACGAATGGTAAGAAGTCTGGGGGAGCTGTCCGACTGTTTGGCGAGACGTCAACACGGACGAATACGTTGATCAGCCAATCCAGTCCCCTTACCTTGAGCAGCTGACCGTTGGCCAGAGGTGTCAAGGACAGTATACTTGTACGACGCTCCAGAATAGCTCACTCCGAATGGCTGTCTGTCGTTGAGAGTCAAGTTCGATGACGGGTGCACGAAACTCACCAGATAAGTCGAGCCGTTCGGCATAGTGCATAAACCGTTGCTACATGCGCCATTCAAGACTATTCTGACCCATCAGCACACAACACAGTAACAAAGGTCCCACCCACCAATCGCTTTCAAGAAGAATGCATCATAGTAGAAATTGTTCTGGATGAACGTGGCAGTGCCATGGCCCTGCGCACCCGTTCTCTGAACCACGATATCCAGAGTTCCCTGTTTAATACCAGTAAGTCACAAATTTGATATTAAAAAAACCTAACGCACGTCTTCATCCATGTCCATAAATGTTACACCCCGTGCATCGTACACGGCTTCTAGACTCTCTGCACCCGTCTGGATGAGCCTGAATCCACGCCGTCCCCGTCCGTTTGCATCACACCCTGGAAGGCCTTTTGCGCAGGGTTCCGAAATAAAAAGCTTCGGTGTATGCCTGTCCGCTGTTGCTGCGATTACTAACAAGTCGGGAAAGCCGTCCAAGTTCGGATCCCCGAGGCGAACAGGAAGAGGGAGAGCTGGCGAGAAAGTAGTATCGAGAACCAGGAGAGAACTCGAACGGGAGTGAACAAGAGAAGTGAAGGGGATCTGAACAAAATCCTAGTAAAGTTGATTATGAGGCCAAGTCAGAATAAAAAAAAAGAGATCCCTTGCTTACTTCATTATTCCCATTCGTACTGAGGTCGAAACTAAAGTTTGCATCAGCGAGGCAAAGGTTTTCGGGTGGTCGGCATAATCGATTTCCTTGCTTGTCCGTATTCTGTGATCTGCCGGAGGTGCAAACAGGTATTTGCTTGTTATAGGCAATATTAATCAAGCAGCCAGAACCGACCCCAGTCGTTGATGACACCGACAAGCAGGTCGGAAATACCATATCGATGGTTCCGTCACGATCTGCAACGCATACATTGGTGCATAGTGCATATCTATGCCACCTGACTCACTAATATCAGCAAAAGAAATCGCCTGGACCCCAGACGGAAGTGATTGGTGTTGTGCAAGAGAAAATCCAGCATCCTTGTTGTTTACCCATATCTGAAAGGACTTTTTGCCTGACCCCTCGTCGCAGACGAGAAAGATGTCTGTAGAAGCGATACATTAAACCTGACCCTGTTTCCACGGAATAGAAACTGACCAGCAAGACAATCCCCGTTCAAGTCGATAATTGCATTGCTGTGTGGTGAAGCCAGCTTGCAGTGAGAAGAACCATGCAAGGGTGGATCGACGCTGAAAACGAGTCAGCAAGACATTCCGCGATGAAAGGAAGGACCTACAGTTCGAACAGCGTTGGTTCGCTTTCTGACTCATTCCACATATTTCTCCATGCCTT
This sequence comes from Leccinum longicurvipes, assembly GCA_038093135.1. Classification (NCBI taxonomy): domain Eukaryota; kingdom Fungi; phylum Basidiomycota; class Agaricomycetes; order Boletales; family Boletaceae; genus Leccinum; species Leccinum longicurvipes. The sequence goes on from JBBPRP010000007.1 coordinate 2,578, forward strand.
CAAGCCCGCAGAACCCAGGCCGGGAGGAGTCATGCCAAGCAAATCGATCTTCATGTCACCATTCAAATCGACAGGTATAGGCTGTGAGAGCGCAGAGGAAGGCGAGGATATCGGGGTCGACTCTGTCAAACAAGTCCCTCAGACACAATTCGAGAACGTGGACGCATACATACCAAAAGTTCCATCGTGATTACCCTTGTAAAGTGCCATATTGAGAGTGGTTGCGGAGTTTGCGCTCATGACCAGGATGTCGAGTTTCCCGTCGAGCGTGAAATCTCCTGTGATAACGTTGTAGATGGGCGTCGTGTGTCGCATTTGAGAGCGCTTCTCGAAAATGAATTCATCTGAGCAGAGTAAGGAAGAGAATGGGCGTCGACTAAACGACCGGCGTACTATGGTTCCAGATGTATACGGTCAGGAGTTGCTGGGCCGGGTCGAGTGCTAGTACGTCTAGGCTTCGTTCCCGTCAAGTCCAGCGGTGAGACAGGTAGGCAGCCGTTTACTCACAATTGATCTCCATTGAAATCCCCGAATGCGACTATGCGGTCGCCCTCATCCAAACCCATGGAACCAGCTTCCATGAGTGCATTCTTCGTGAATCGTTTCGGAGAAAAGGGCCATATTGAGAAGACGGGGCTGACGAGGAGTAAGATGGGTAGAATAGCACGAGGAAAGTGCATGGTTGTGCTTGGACGGGTGGAGAAGAAGCCTCCTAACATATCGGTGAGAATGACCTCAAGTCCGGCGAAAATATGTAGAGCGTGGGACGGGAAACACTGTCAATTGCTGATGGTGCCGAACATTCATACCCGCATACCGCAGTCAAGAGTTGTATGTCATGCGGCGACGGCTTGCGATTCAAACACGAACAAACTACAAAGTCGTTCTCACCAGCCCAAGTAAACCGTACTAAAACGGACATAAATTGTATCTAAATCACTTGAGAGGATCAAAGTCACCCCAGTCGTCCTTTGACACTGGTTTGCTAGGTGCTATAACGCGAGTGGGCTGCATGGGCGCCAACATGGATGACATCGATAGGGGAGAGGAATGTATCGGAGGCGACGGCATAGTCGGATATGAAGGCGTAATCGTCGCAGAAGGGGTATAGCTCGGTACATTATAACTAGTAGGAGACGCGAAAGTGTTAGATGAGGGCGTCGAGAGATCGGCGAGTGATATATTGTAGTTGGGCTTCTGAGCCGCAGCGACGGGGGCCGCAGAAAAGGACGAGAGAGTTGGTTGCGATGGTGGGCTTGAGACGCGGAAGGCCGACCTATCGAACGTCGACGAGGGTAGTGGTCTGGCCCCGAGTCGTGATGGTCGTGAAACGGACGTGTCAGTTCCAAGTCGTGGCGATGAGGGTAACGACTGGGACTGGGGGGCTAGTACGAGTGGAACCGGGGGTGGATTGATTGGCATCACAGGCGATACAACCGATGGACTAGATATCTGCAGAATCATTAGAACTGGACTCCACCTCAAAAAGTGATCTGCTAACCTCAGGGCTATCATTGAATATGCTGCCCCAGACATCGTCTTCCCACCCCTTCGAGCTATCGATGACTGTGTCAGGTTTTATATTCGAATTGCTTCGCCCGACCAGTGTCTCGAAATCGACACCCGAGTCAAAGTTCGGCAACGCCACACCATCTGCAGGTGTAGATCGATCTTCTATGCGCTGCGAGTCCCGTAGGAATTGATTGTGTTCCTTCTCAACCCTTTCTCCGAGTTTGCGTATGACAGCCATAAACCGCTGAAATTGGTGGACGTTCAGTACTGTGAGTAAGCGTTAGCATTAGCTAGTAGGCTCTCTCGACTTGCATATCAGCTCACATGGTCCCATTGACATAGACCAGAGTTGTGGGAGAACGAGGGTTGCGACTGCTTCCCTATCGACCTTGGATCCCATGGCTTCTTGCACAGAGAGGGTAGCCATCTGATAGAGTACGATGCATCCTATCACGTCGGACAGCGGTGAGGACGTACCATCACAGCCGGTTCCTTGGTGCGGATCTTTGACAAGAGAGGACATAGTTTCTGTGTCAGATTTGTCTAAAATGTTTTCAATACATAGTCCACACTACATGAAGAGAACCAACCTGATCAAGAGTCTTTACCATACTCAAGAAGGTGTCCAATGTAGCGACCTTCACTGAGAGTAACTTTGTCTTGGTAAAAACCAGCTATGAAGGCTTGAGCACATTCCACGATAGTCCTAAACTGAGACATACCGCTACACGAGGAAATAGCACGCCGGACACTTCTCCATAATCGATGGTTTCACATAGGTTAGGAACCGTTCCCAAAGCCCGTTCTTGAACCTGTGCAAAAAATCAAACATATATGGCGTGAATTGCACTGACGCACTCACTGAAGAGTGCTCTGATTCCAAAGCATTATACAAAAGAGGCAATACCTCTTCACCAGATGTCAGTGGGAGAAATTCGAAATCTAGCAGCACGCACGTTCTCGGAAGACTCCTTTTTCAGTTTTGCTCTGCAGCATTTCGAGGTTATCTAGCAGTGTAAGCATATTTTGCGGTGGGTCTTTGATAGTGAATAAGGGCTTGAGACTGGGCAAGACGAGCTGCGCGAATTCCGTAGCTGACAGAATGTTCGAGATCGCAAAGACGTTGGGCAGAATATACGGGAGAAGATGCATGTCTTTCATCTGTAATTTCACATTGTGTCAGCACACATCGGGGGAATGATAACCGAGCATGTAGAACCTCTTCCAGGAGGGATGGTAATATCTTCCGTGTTCTCAAGCCTTCTGAGAATTTACCCAAAACACTGGTCAGGCCTTTCATAAACGATATCTTCTCTTCTCGGGTCTTTGTCGTAAAGTTCGATCGATCCAAGAAGTTCAGCGTAGAAATGGGGAGCGAGGAGAAGAAGGGGTGAGATGGAAGAGTGGATGGTGTCGGCCTGCTTTGGGACCCTCGCGTAATAAGTGACCGTAAGAGATCTAATACACTAATAAGCTATGTCAAACGGAGAATGGGGGGAGATACCTTGCAAGTCCGGGTCCAAGTTCCCTATATCTGGAACTGGTCGACCCGCATTATCGCGCACACCGCCAAGACTTCCGTGATTCTGGAACGGCGGATTGCATTTACAGTGAACAGCATATATCACAGCACCCAGAGAATACATATCAGATGCCGTGATAAGCACCTCATCCAAAGCATACTCCGGAGCTGTTGCAAAGGTTCAGGCCACAGTCAAAGAACAAGAGAAGAAAATACCAATGTAATCGAATGAGCGCTGAACGTAGGATGGTACGCGACCATCAAATCTAGGAAACTCCCACCTGGACGGTGACCCGTCAGCGGTCATCAGAGGGATAGTCAAACCCAGTCCGGATATTTTCCAGTCACCCTGCAGCGAACAACAATCGGTCCGGCAGAACAATCATTGGAACACATCACATACGGCTTCGTTAATAACAATACATTCTGGCTTCAAATTTGAATGTATTAATTTCGCCGATGAGTGTAAAAATGAAAGTCCTTTGCAGAGCTGAAGGATGCCCTTCTGGATCTGGGCGGGAGTAAATAAGGGTGGAAGACTGCACGAGTGCTATCACGTACTTCGATCTCGTCAAGCTCGACAAGAGGGAGGTAATGAGACCCTCGTGAGATTGACATATCCAGACATGACAAAACAGGTTCCGTCGCAAAGATGAGCTCATTGCGAGTTTCTTCGAGAGGCTCGACCATCTCTTCGTGACGTTTGTTTAGTGAAATTTAGGCTGCTGAAAAGACATACCGAGGATGGATGGGTGACGCATTTTGCTCAAAGCAGCGGCCTAACGATGTGATTAGTTCCATCGTGCCGATGCGTGTAATGCAACTGTGACCTCGGTCTTCAAAACTTCCAGGACGCGTTCCTTGGACAAGGGACCGAGGCCCTCCAACTCAATCCGCTTGTCGAAGGACCAGACGGACACACGCTTGCTTGTGACCTTGTGCGTCGCCCCTTGGACCCTCCATAGGCCGACTCTGATTGGGACGTGTTGGGGACGTGTATTGGAAGATCCCGAAGGGGTTGGTGTGGACGAGCGACTAGCATTCTGTTGGTTGGTGATGTAGGACTGAGATATGGCAGTCCGAGAGAAGAAAGACGTCGCAGCTGCAAGCATCGCGAAGTTTCGTCGAGCCTCGTCTGAAATTGGCCAGGATGATATTCGGAGAAATGCTGCTGATGTAATCAAGTATGTGTCCTTCACTCGGTGTTCAGGCAAACATGGCGGATCTCAACCGAACACTTTCCGGACGATGAGGCCGACTCTCCGTGTGCTCAACTCCCCTGCTGTCCGTGCAAAGAGCACTGCGTTCATCGGGCTCGGTCGTATGGGGTCAGAGATGGCCTACAACCTCTTCTCTAAGAAGCTCGCACAGTCGACCGACTCACACTTTGTGGTCTGCGACGCAGTATCGGAGAGCGCGGTTTCTTTCCGTCAGAAATTGCTGTCGCAGTTCCCTGGTGCCAACGTCGATGTTGTTCTGACACCCGAGGAGTAGGTGATTAATCTTGTGTTCTACATGGACATCAGCTCACGCCCTGCAGAGCCGTGCGCTCTTCCCAAACAGTGATCACCATGCTTCCCTCTTCACCCCAGGTGCAGACTGTCTACTGTAATCAGGGCGGGATTATATCCGCACTGAACGCATTGGAGGGCACCGAGTCTAGGAATTCCTTGTTCATTGATTCCACGACGTTGGACGTGGATGTCGCACGCCGAGTAGCCGACGATGTTATCCTAACTGGGGCGCAAATGATTGATGCACCCGTATCCGGAGGTTCGTATTGCTGAATCATTGCCGCTCCATCTACTGAATGCGAAGATAGGCGTCACCGGAGCTCAAGCCGGCACTCTTTCATTCCTCGTCGGCGGTTCAGAGGAATCTTTCCTTCGGGCACGACCAGTTCTAGAGCTAATGGGAAGGCGTATTATTCACTGTGGTTCCTCTGGCGCCGGGCTAGGCGCAAAGATCTGCAATAACCTTGTGCTGGGTGTGCAACAGATCGTCGTCGGGGAAGCCATGCTCCTTGGACAGAAACTGGGGTTGGATCCTGCGGTACTGGCTGGTGTGATCAATAGTTCGACAGGTGGCTGTTGGGCTTCTTCCGTCAACAACCCGGTGCCGTCCTCGCTCCCGGAGAAGTCACCTCCTTGCGAGAAGGACTATGAAGGCGGCTTCGCCACAGCTCTTATGCTGAAGGTGGGTTGACTCATCGTGATCCCCGTTCTAACTAGTGACCTGTTTGATAGGACATGGATCTCGCAAGGAACATTGCCAAGGCCAACGGCAGCGCTCTGCCTCTAGGCGAGGCTGCGAGGCACTTTTATGACGATGTGATTCAGCGCCGGCCAGACCTAGCGAAGAAGGATTTCTCCTCTGTGTATGTGCACCTGAGGGATCTTTGAGAAGGGGTCTTCGGAGCCGTCACAGGGGTGCGAGGTGACCCCGACGGAACACGTACGAAGCGACGCATTTGTGTTGATTAGGGTGCCTGGACGATTCCAATTGATGATTCCGCGTTGTTTATTACTATGCACTCGGTCGCTCGGTGGTGGCGCCGGTTACCCTGAGATACATTGTGGACTGGAATGAGTGCGAGTATAGTTTAGCGTCGACTCCGGGCGAGAATACGGACATATTGCGATCAGGTGGGTTTTCTTATGTAATTGAGAAATTCTAGTTCTCCGAGATTGGGTTGCCTCCGCGACGATGGCCGTATAAAGGACGGCCGTCACGACCGATCAACTTGTCCCGCGCAGGAAATACTTCCTTCGTCTACTTCCACCATGCCTCTGCCGTCCGCTATCATTTTCGGTGCGTCCTCCATTCCTTTTGTCCCTCCGATCCTTCGCCGATCTCTACAGGCGGCATAAACACCTATTCGCGCGCACTCGCCGCCCTCCTCGTCCCTCCGGACGGCCAGCGTCTCGTTTCCGTTCGTTGCCTTTCCCCTATCGGTCCATTCTCGCTTCTCAAATTCATAATAGCACCTACGCATCGTAGACAAATTTTCCGTAGCTCCTCCCACAACGTAAGCACCGCTATCTATTCCCGACACCGGACTCATGTCCCCACAGCTATCTTGGGGCACAGTTTCCAAAGGTTCTCTCCCAGACAGACGTCGAATACCGACAAGTCAACCTCACCGTCCCCAGTAAGTGGCCAGTCGTACGGCGCCAAATCCGTCTGAGCGCGTGCAAGCCGCTGTTGCCTCTGCCTTTGATCCCCCGCCGGGCGAGGCCCCTTACAGCTATGTGTTCGATCTCACCGGAGAGGTTAATCCTGAACGTGGAGAAGTCGTATGTTCCCCCCTTTTCTCATCTGTCCCCCCATTGTTCATCAGGTCACGTCCTAGATCGCCATCAAGATGACGCTCACGGTTGCCCATATCATCGGGTTGGAGGCTGCCAAACGCAACGTGAAAGCATATGTGCGCCTTCAGCAACCGGTATATGAATCCGCTGACAAGGGTGCACATGACGAGAAAGAAGCTGTCAAACCTGTAAGACCCCTTGATGTTTGGTGGCATGAAACACTCCGCATGCTTGCGTCTATCCAAGGGTATCTGCGTCCGAAATTTGTCCGAGAAAGCAAGCTGACTGTGAACTAGACTAAACCTTGTTATTTTGCGTTGTGGGTTTGTGTACGGTCCGTACGTGGAATATGGCCTCTGTGAGATACGCGTTATCCTTTTGGTCATGTAAATCTGATGTGGCGATTTGCAGATCCTTTAGTCATTACTGTCGCATCGATATATGGGTATATGAAGAAACCCATGAAGACGATGTAGGGCTCGAACCGAACGTGCGGCGCTGCTTTCCACTCACGAGCATTCGCAGATGGGGACCAGGCAAAGAGCCCGTGCACTCTGTACATGTCGAAGATGTGGCAGGAGCATTGTGGGCATGTGCAGAATGGATGAACGAACAGGGTCGTGAGCAGGCCGACGCCTTGGCCGGCGAGAAGATACCCTTTCACAATGAGAAGAGCAAGGCCAAGGAGGTCGATGGAATGATTTCGCCAGACGAGCAACCAATTGCGCCCTTGTTTAATTTGGTGGACGACTCGGAGATGACGCTAGCGATGGGGGGTTCGATGATTACCGAATTTTTCGGGACGACCTTTGAGTTCTATTCGAATTTCGAGACGACGATCGCAAAGGTACGGTTTTACTGGAGGTGCGAGTGTACATGTTGACTGGCCATCAGCTCAAGCTAGAGGATTTGGTCGAGGAAATCAACGAAGACCACGTGGGGACGTGGACGGAGATGCTCCAGCGCTCGAACCCGCCGATCACGCACACTCCGCTGACTGCATACATGGACAAGTATGTATTATCAAAACACAAGCTCGCGTACAACAATGGGAAGATCAAAAGAGTCATTGGATATCAACTGAAGCGCCCTGTCTTCGACCACGGGACGTTGAGAGAGGTGGTCGAAAAGTGGAAGGAGGAAGGGACGTGGCCGGTGTTAGAGTGATTTAGGGAGGTTTCTTTTTGTTTTTGGGATAACATTGTTGTATCTGCTGACTAATAGTGTTGTTTAATCATTCTAATGTCATTCTTGGAAGCTATTGCGAATGTTACCGAGTATATCTCGATATCTGATATCTTATAAGAGAGCGCCGTACTACCAGCGCACCCGTTGAATCTCACTGCCAGTGTGGTTACCCAGTAAGCGATGGCAGACGAGCCTGAATACGTCCCCCCCGTTATTGCAGAGCAACAACGTCTTCTTCAACCAGAACAACTTCCACCTCCGAGTCTGATGGGTTCCGACGCCACCAAACCAGAAGACCGCAAAGGCGACGGCTCCGCAAAGATCGTCGTATGGGTTCGTTCAGCGCCTCGTCCTTTCATTTCTCTACGTCCTGACACTTTGTCCCTCAGCTGTCGTTTTTAGTGAGCGCACTTCAACTTGGTGGTCTTTTCGCCCTGCCTGACATGGACATCCCACAGGTCTTTATCGTGTCTACCTGGGCTATCGTCCTGAGCAATGACCCTGCCTCCCTGGGCTGGTTTAAGTTCCACCCGTTGCTGCAGAGCTTATCTATTGGCTCCTTCACATACGGTGAGAGCGCTCACATATCGCCCTCTGCGCGCGTCTCATCGTTCCTCCCTTCAGCCATCCTGACTCTCCAGCCCACCTCCCAGCCCCAGACCAAGGCTGCAGGTCTCCAAAGGCACCAAATCGCCGCCATCGGCGTCGGCGTCCCCCTCATCCTCCTGGGCACGCTCTCCGTCTTCCTCAACAAGTACAGCCACAATGCACTGCATTTCACGACTTGGCACGGCGTAAGCATTTAATCACCCCTTTTGTGTCTGCTGCGCATTCATCTCGGCTCCCTGCTTATGCTATGTTTAGACGTTTGGAATCATCGCCGTCGCGTGGATCGTGGTGCAAGCCTTGGTAGGCGGCTCGACCGTGTGGTTTGGCGGCGCGGCGTGGGGCGGTGGAATGAGGGCCAAGGCAATATGGAAGTATCATAGGTTAGGGGGTCGACGTGTCGCCTCCATTTGAGACCCCAACTGACGCGTGCGCTCTTGCGGTCTTTTAGGGTGTCAGGGTATATACTATTCCCGGTGCTCCTGCTGACAGCGCATCTCGGAGGGGGCTGGTCCGACTGGGTAGTTGGTCATACCGAAACTTTCGTGCGAGTGATCGCTTATTCGATTGCTCCCCTTCTCATTATCGCTGGACTCTACGTACGTGTTCGGTGAGTGGTTCATTGAAGTCTGGTGGATTCCATGTTGCTAACCACTCGACAGCCCATCCAAGATGAAGTTCTTCTGAGAAGTTTCTGCTCGCTGTGAATCCTCTCTATGCAGTCTTGTTCTTCACACTTTTTTGAGCGTGCTATACTGTCGTCTATGTACCATACAAAGTTGAATGTGTAAGATATCGTTCAGCCAGACGTTTGTTTCGCGTCCATCGATGGTGCGACTTGTGGAATCACCTCAGCCAAGAATCCTGGCAAGAACCGCTCAAGTCTCGCTTCCGTTGCACTCCACATCGTCCGTTGCTGTTCGCCACGATTATCCTCGGCTGCAGGCGGTGGGACAAGGATGCCAGCCGCATTCATCACCAGGACAACGTTCTTGAGCGATTCAGAAACAGCTTCGTACTGTAACATGCGTACGGACTCCAGTCAGCGGAAGCAAGGCGGGCTGAAAGCCATCGAAAACGAGCCACGTACCAACTGCTCGCTCTTCTCCGCGCTGATCAGGCGGTCCAGCAGATCCAAGATCTCGATCCATAGAACCCTGCTGTCTGCGTTCCGACGGCTTTGCGCCACCTCGAAATGCATAAACGTTTTGCACAACAACGCAGACGCGCGCAATCGCGTCTCCGACATGCCCTGTGGATCCAGCAAATACACCTGTGGCTTCAATAGCTCATCCAAGATCGGGAAAATCGCGCCGTTGAAAATCTCTTCGACGTGACCGTGCTCCATCTCGTCATAAACGAGTTGCGGACCGAGCAATAATCGTTGCAGCTGATTGATGGCCGTGTTTCGGACGAGTCTGGATGGGTTCGTAGACTGTCCCCCTAGAGACGAAACCAGCGGAAGACAATAATGCCGCCACACTGTTTCGGGAATATCAACATCTGATAAGCCTGCGCGGATGTTGCAAGTCGAATGATGTATCACCTTGCCCGGGTTCTAGCTTGGCAGACTCGGCAAACGGCGCAATAACCCTCTTCAGATCGAAGATGAGGTCGATGGATTTGCGGCCGCGGTCGATGGGTGGTGAACTGAAGAAAAAAAAAAATAGGTGTTCAACATCCATCAGCCCCTTTAACAGAATCGACCTACTCTGCAGTGGGCTGCTGCGGTGCCCGACGAGGCCTCGTTGGTGCCAACCGTATTGACGCTCCGGCAGCAGTCGCAAAGTCATTCAGGGTGGACAACAGTCCCGCAAAGTTGTCCGGGGTGATTGTTTGGCCCTGTCCCTCCGAGGCAAAACTCGCAACGAGGTCGAACGTGGATCGAGCAGCCTTCGGGTTCGATATCGTCGAACGGAGCGTTGCAAAGATGACGTTCCACTCGGTCTGCGTACTAAGTCGGTCGTCAGCAATGATCAGTCCTGACACTCTGCCGGCTCACCTGATGGCCGATTTGTGTTGCAATATCAAGCCCACACCTGCCACTACGTGTTCTGCAACAGAGTTGGCAACGGACGATGGCAAGGTGGCGATCAAATCCAATGATATATAGAGTTGATCACGCAGAGCGTCCTCCATTTCAAACACATTGGCATTAAATGTATATCAAGTGGGTATGCGCTTACCTTTTGAGCAAGGATCAACGCAAGGCGTAGGAGTGCAACGACGGCTCGCTCAATGAGCAGTACACTGTAGTGCGTCGAGGCAGATAAGAGTGCCGATAGGTGCTCGAAGATCACTGGCCTGTGGTGCACATAATCCAATCATGAATATACATAGGCTAGCCAAGAACTCACCAAAGATCCTCGATACACCGGGTCGTGTGACACGCAATACTTACCATCGTTTCCAAAAGGAAGACAGCCGCGGGATCGTATGGCAGAACGTAGGTTCCATCGTTTTGTGACGTTCCGCTGTACGAGCTCGCGACATCGTCAGATTCTTGCTTGAGCCTGGCAATAGTTCTCTCGTGTGCGAGCGCCTCAAGGGCTTTAATGGCAGCGACGAGGGCCTCCGAATCTAGCTGCCTAAACAGAATTCAGAGAAATTGTGTCGTGCCCTCCAGTCCGAACTCACATAATTTGAGCGTAGAGTTCGTCTAGACGACAGGATGCAATACAGTCGATCGTACATAGCGTGCTCTCAACCTCTTGATCAGTGGCTTCAGGCACGAGGTTGTCCGAACTTGAACCATAAGGTGTCATGAGGTATGATGACAGGGTCGAAAGCAAACCACCCTCATTCCTTGGAGCTTGCCTTGATGGGTGAGCACCGCGCAACGGTATCATTGTGACTCCACCGAGGAAATCCTCCATTTGCAACATCCTCGTCGGGAGCAATGAATGCATAAACAGGTTCTCAAACATCTCGAAAATCTACAATTGAATTAGCGCTTGATGTGATGACAGTAGTAGATGATGATGTTACCTGTGTCCAACCTTCACGAAGAGCATTGCCATTGCCATTGACGATATTGAATAGGATTACCGCAGCCAGTTGTCCTTTGAAGTTTGTTCCGAATTTAACCGACAACGAAGAGACGGTCACAGCCTGTTCCTCGACTTCTATGACCGGGTAGTTGGGGACGTGAGCAGGGAGGTTCTCAGACAAAAGGCTGGTAGCCTGCGAAAGCGAAACCACCACAAAATCAAACACGTCTGGCAGATTAAAGTGCCCTGCGAGTGTGGCGCATTGTCGGAACCCTGAAATTGCTCGCTGAATGACATATTCGTCATCGAATGTGATGAAGGCATGAGCGATGGCGGATATAACTGGCTTCCAGACAGTTCTGAACATGTCGAAATCAAAGAGAGCCGAGTTGCACATCATGAAGCATCCTACATATCTTCTTTAGTCGTGAATAAATTAATGAGACTGCATGCAAACCTGACTGTCGCGAGCGGGCGAGCAATTCTTTCCATGCATATTCGAACCCTAGTTGGCCAGTATGTTCTTCCGGCATAATAATTTCACGCTTGCGTATTGAGTCATAAATATTTTGCTAGAAAAGTTAGCCAAAGTAATGGGGCTCAGGATAGCACATACTAGGAACTCAGGTGAAAAGTTTTCTCCTCCGTTTTGTCCCCTCAAATTCCGCTGATAATCCTCTATTGTCATCCGTTTCTAGACACGATAAGCTATGAAATAAGAGTAACAAGAAGGTTGCATTTACCCGAATATGAGGGTTATGGAGATCAGTGTTGAGCATAATGATTGAGTACGCCAGCACGTAGACAGCGTCTTGAGTCTTGATTTCAGCTATATGATGATGATTGGTAAAATAAGTATCAAGAAACGGAATATGTCTACACTTGCCTGGCTTCGAAGCAAAATACACTGATGCAAACGTTTCAGCGATGCGATCAATTTGCTGAGATTCTCCAGGAAGCCTGAGAGCTTCGAGCATCTCCCGCATGGCATCCTCCATGGGTTTCTGACAACACATACGTAAGTTACGAACATGGGGGAAGAGATTCAATTTACATCCTTGAAATCGAACAAATTCATGAACTCTCTTAGTAGCTCCACGCTGTCAGGTTTAGACAGGTAGTCCCCAAGTAGACGTTTATCCAACCGGGCAGAGCTTTTCAGGAATTTTGCTAAACTCTTTGCTCGGGATACCTCTGGCGAGAGGTCCGAATATATGAGTTTGTTTTCCTCCAGGAAAGCGAGCCCCAGCTTGGGTTTTGAGTTGAATCGGGCTGCCCCTGTCAACACAAGTTTCTTCCTAGACTTGTTCTGCAGGAGTTGCTCTGGCGACTCAAATTCCTGGGGAACAACTTCAGAATGGACCACAAGAGACACATGCATGACATACCGAGCGCCAACCTTCACTTTGCTGCATGTCAAGTGAGCATATATAGTGAGACACAAAGAAACACCTACCCCTTGCGCGCGCGCTGCCATGTCGTTCACGAACGCTAGCAACATGTCCAAACAAACGTACTGCGAATGCAGCTGCTGCGCCTCTGATGCAGACGAGTATTGCCAGGGGTACACTCCCTATGAACAGGATGAGATGACAAATAAATAGTGACGCAGATTAGACCAACCTTTGTCAAGAACTCTATGAGCCGCTCGAAAAGGTTCTCGCAATTGATGTCACAATCATAGTTAGTGTAGAGGTCAACCATGAAACTGGGATGCCGAGAGATCAGACTCAATGTCTCTAGCATCAAATCACGAGTGTCGCCGCGTGCTGGTTGTACAGGAGGGCGGGAAGGCACAGGACTACCTTTTTCCAGTTCGAGCTCAGTGTCAACCGGTCCGAGGGTCGGGGTGGAAGTAGCAGAAGTGCCAGGACGCGGTGAACTTATTTGATTTCCCTTTATCCTCGGAAGAGGAGGGGTTGCCAGGCGATCGATGCTGAAGGCCAAGTAAAGCTCCTGCTGCAACTTGAGATATGGCCGCATGGTCTCGAACAACGAAGAGATCGCGCGGAGAGCACCCTGCAACACAGCCGAGCTGTCCGAACGTGCCAACTGGAAAAGATATTTGCATCCATGATCTAGAATTAGGACCATGAGGGAAGGGTAATCTCCAATCCTGGTACCACAGGTTTCGATGGTACAGTTCAAGATGGTGAGCGCACTCAGCCTTGTCGAATCAGTGTGAACCTGGTCATTTGGATCGAGAATATTGACAAGCACGCGAAGGAGCTCTAAGAGCGCAGGAAGTCCATCTGCAAGGAATGAGATATCGATGACGGATCAAGGGGCGCACATTGAAACTTACATGGTTTCGGTACGACAATAGATGGGGCGCTCCCTTCCGCATTTTTGTCTGGAGTATTGACAGTCGTAGCATCCTTTGTTTCTTCCCCATGTGCATCTGGAGAAATGGGGTCGTCGATAGCTTGACTAGGTGAATCCACAGGAGTCGGAACCGACAAGCTGAGTTCGCCGTGCTGAGGGCCGTCCTCGTGAACTCGAAGTTTCGCTTCTTCCTCTGCCGGTTCAAATTCATGAAGACGACCAAATATCGTTCGAGCAATCGAAAGCATCGTCGACTCAGCCGAGCGCCGTAAGACCTCTTGGTTGTGTTCGTCAGACGAACGCGAAATCGTAGAAGATGATGTTACAAACCACTTAACCTCATCTGACAACACGTCGTCAACACCGTCTCTAGCATCTCACATATCTCCACGTCGCCGAGGAATGTCCCCACGCTACTGCCAACCATGCAGTCATGGATAACCGTCATGATTTTGAGCAGCACAACCTCGTCGCCTGACGAGTCACTCGCTTCGAATTTACAGTGTGACACTGCGCTGCTGAGTTCGACCAATGCGACCTCGACTTCGACTGATTTGGCTGAAATCAATCCACATACGAAGAAGTTGTGAAGGGCAGAGAGTGCCGCAGATGTAATCGGGCCCGTTGAGATTGGTGAGCGTATGATAGCAAAGAAGGGACCGAGAAGCACAGGCAAAGGTATGGTCTGTATATCTGGAGCCATCATGAGGCATGGATCCCAAGCACAAGTCTGACCGACCTTCAGCGCCACGAACAGTACGCCTGAGTTCCTGGAAACCACCCATGAGATCTCCCTCTGCAGAAACTCTTCCAGGACGTTGCTTGTTGTCTCCAGAACTGGTTCTTCGAAGACCGAGATCCCTTGCGAGCGCAGAATCCCTAGCATGGAGCGTATGAGCTACAGAGGCCCAACGCGAATTCTTTCGCATGACCGACGTCACGGCCAGTATCTCTGAGAGAATGACATGCTTTTGAGCTATTGGCGACGTCGATCCGGAATATGAAGACTGCATAGCTGAGGCTAACGTGGTTGTTTAGATACGCGAAGACGCATACGTGTTCGAGTTTGTTTACGGACCATGGTCCGTTGACAAACAACTATAGTGTCTATTGGGATAGTTTCTCCACAACACAAGCTGGTATTACAGTCATGATACCAAGGTAGTTCGTATTTTATGATGACTGATACAATGAATCTGATATTTACTGCCCCGAAGGTTGACCAGGGTCCGCCCGACTTGCCATCGCGGCCTGCCCGGCTGCGGTCGCTGCCAATCGAGTGCGCTTCCGCTCGGCCTCTTCAATACCATCAGCACATTATTGAAAGACAACGCCGATTAACCTACCGGCCTCCTTCTCTCGCTCTATCTCACTCACTATCGCTTCAACCTCAGAAAGTTCCAAATTCTGGACATCCGTCTCAGCCTGTAATGCCTCGAAAGCTTTGAGAATCAGCTCACAGTGATCTTTCTATAACCTTCCATCACGCTGATCTCGATATTCTTGGCTCCTGTCTGTACAACCTCTAGGAGACTCTTGACCGTCAGTTTGATGCTCTCTTCACGCGTCATGTCCTCTTTGTAACTCTTTTCCAAGAATTCGCGGACTGTCTTGGACGAACGACCGATGGCATTTGCCTGAAAAGAGTCTCCGGAAGTATGATGGGAGGGCTTGAAGAGGGTCACCCACCTTCCATGCACTGTAAATGCCACTGGGTTCTGTCTGATACAGTCTTGGTCTGGTGTCGTTGGGGTCGAAACCGACGATCAGCGTCGAAATACCAAAGGGACGGACACCGCCTGATTGCGTGTATTTCTAATCAAGTACTAGATAGTCAGGTCTGATGGGATCGGAGAGAGCACGCTTACCTGTTGAATACCTGCGATATGTCGTGTGATATACTCTACCGTCACTGGGTCTTCCACTGTTAACCGATGGCTTTGACATTCTATCCGCGCCTTGTCGATGAGCACACGTCCATCTGCAGTCAGACCTTTTCGAAGTGTGAGTCCAAAGCAATCGATCGGAGGCGAAATGTGGTACCAGCAAATGCCAGGCAGATGTGATCGTCGAGCATCACGACCTTTCGGACGGTACGAGGGTCCTGGAGTTGCAACACAGATTTCTTCTCGACACCCAATACTACCACATCCTTGCCTCGTACACCGACCTAGCATCAAGAGTAAGACGGCATTAAATGTGGATGCAAGTGAAATTATTACTGCGCATGTGCCCTTTCGAACGGCTTCGAGTGCGTACTCGACCTACGTATGTTCGATGAGATAGAGGATCGAGGGTGACGCGTCTGGACGCTACCTGGAACAAGTGACCGTCGGGAGAAAAAACGGTGAGTGCTACGGTAAACAATAAGCTGATTTCTTTGTGTATTAAAGTGTCTGCTGACCGCGATCGTAGGACCTGGACATGATGAAGATCGCTCGTAGTATGGACGCGCGTACAAAGCTGGCGTAAGTATTCTCCAAATTGCTTATGTAAGTCTCGCGCTGCAACTGATATCAACACCGCCACCACCATCCGAGTTCTGGCACGTCGATGTCGGACTCCGACGAGATAGAAATACTCGAGAAGAGTACCGTACACCAAAGGTAATTTTCTCTTTGTTTTCAACTAAATCGCTCTTATTGACATCCAAGAAGTGTCTCCGGAAACAACGATTCTTGTCAACTCTGCTCCGCCAACTTGGGCGGTCTGAGTGCCACTGAACAAAGCAAACACTACGACGAACACAACTCCGGAAAGCAATCCAGTGAACCTTTTGATACCCTTTGTCTGTGCTTCAAAGCTTGATGCCTCTATAGGGTTGCGGTCCAAACGTAAAGCACCGACACCCGCTACCGTGAACACCGTCAAGCAAAAGCCAACGCCAATGAAGCCTGGAAAGAAGGTTGGGGAGGATATTTTCTGGCATCCCGCACTCGAAGTGTCACCACCAGACAATTATTCCCCTGGTAAGCTGTCTTGTGGTCAGTTTAGAATTAACCCCTGAAGACAAAGACGGTGTACTTTGTTAGGTGTGCTTTCAGTTTTGAAAGAGGCACTGAAACGATCTTACAGGAAAGGTGCAATTACACGCGCCGTGCTGTGCTACGAGAGGACACCTCACATTTATCGCGAGACTTTCGACTCGAGCTGGGGATGCGGGTACGTGGACTCACCTGACCTTGGAAACCCAAACCTGGACCGACTGCGTTACCAGATATCGTAACTTTACAATGGCGTGTGCCGCCCTCATGTCCCAGCCATCCCAGGACCTCTACTTTTCTAGCCTTGACTCCCCGTTGCCTCCTGGTGTGCGGAATTTACAACGATGGATGGAAAACGCTTGGGAATGCGGTGCATCGCATTGTTATGAATGATTTTTACGGGGTACTGACATGTCTTGGCAGGATATGATGATATCGGTGCTCGTGAACTCGATCGTAAATTGGTAGACACGAAGAAGAGGATTGGAACTGGAGGTAATGTATAGTGAATATGAATTATATTATATTTTCTAATTCAGACCACCAGAACTCTATGTCGCCTTTACATCTCGCAAAATTCCGTAAGACTCATGATGGCATATTGTTGGCACATGATAACAGAGAAAAACCGGCTTAGTTGCGTGCTCGTGGATTTCAGTCTCAGGGAATCCCAAAAAGGTTTACCGTTTCCTCTTATGAAAGCACACCACTCATTTTCACTTTAGGATTTGACCTACTAGTAGACTGGATTGTGAAACACTTTACCCCGAAGCCCCTGGGAGATGTCAACACGATACTCTGTGGCACATCGCCTGTCGTAGCCACCGACAAAATGCCTATCATATTGCAGTTTGACGGTCATTCGGTGACAGTCGTCGGGTTTGAGTTGGGGAAAAACGGCAAATGCAACCTTCTTGTGTTTGACCCTTCAAGGTGATGTCTTGACAAGGCTGAACATCTTTGGAACGTTGAAAATTGAAGCACCTGGACAGAAAACCTAATAAATACATACGGAAAGCGGCTCTCGACATGTTAGCTGGCACCAGCAGGACTTTAACTTTCGTCTCGCCGGGTAAAAGCAAAGGTCACGAACAATCAGACCCCCCTCCTCCCAAGAAGCGATCACGTATAAGCGATTCCGACGATGAAGTAGTCAGCATACCTGACTCGGATGACGAGAAGGAAGACGATTCATGTCGAGCTACAACTCCTGACTTCACTCTGGATCCTGAGCGAGTTATCGATGCATTCAGGCTCAAGCCACAATACAGGTTAGTCAATTTCCGGCTACGTAGCATACTGTTCACCCTACAGATTGATTTAGGCGAAAGAAAGACTACCAAGTTCTTTACTTTACCCTGAATGCTCTACTCTCTGACCAGGAGCAAATTGATCGCCAAGTTGTCTTCAGTGAGTGCGAGCGGTAATGTAGGTAGAATATATCGAGGCTATTCGGCCATACGCGGAATAATACCATTCATTGCACCTCACGAATATGCCGTAGGATCATCTTCTATCGTAAATTAAAATCTATCATGTGGAGGTCACAGTACTCTGAGACGGTCCGGGCGTGACATCTGGTTTAGAAGTCCCCGAAAGCGGGCCCAAGAATAACGCCGCGACCGCCGACCTCACAGCTCTGTCCCAAGCTTCTTCTACACGGTAACCGCCTGCCCTCATGATGCCTTCTCGGTCCTCTCGTACTGCTTCACTGTATAGGTCGTCGTAGTTGTCCCTCAGGGAGTACATGTCCTCGTATGCATACCGGTCGTCCTGCAGGGGGACGTGTGGCACGTCAGGTACGGTAGTGCTCTGCGCCGCTCGTGAGCGTAAGAATTGTGCACTGCTCTTGGCCAGAGTAGTGGCAGTAGTGCGAGCGGATAACCGTTTGTTTGCCTCCGCGCGGGACTTTGCAATGACCTTGGCGGCATCTTTGGTACTTGTCTCTAGCCGGTCGATGATTTCTCGCCTGTCTTTTTCCTTTTCTTCGCGTTCCAATTCCTCCTCTCTGCGGGCTTCGAGTGCTCGCTGTTCTCTGTCTAGTCGGTCCTGTTCTTCTTGCTCCTTCAAGGCTTGAATGTACTGCTCCTCTCGTCGGACATTGAGTTCGATCAATGACGCGTTCTCTTTGCGATACCGCTCTATCCTAGCCTCGGTCTCCGGAACATCGATGTCGTTGATGAGATTGAATGCTGTCTTCGAGTTGGAGAACGGAACTCGATAGCAATATATGGGCTCACTGATATCCTCGACTTCTTCAAGGTAGTTATTGTAAGACAGAAGGTCAGGGAAATCCTCACGGCGCTTGTTGAAGCTGGAAGAGAGATATCGTTGGGATAGTTGTGAGATGTAACACAGATGGACATACTCTTTCGTTATACGCCTCCGTACTGCGACCTCTTTCTCGACCGTGAGATCTTCGAACGTTTGCGGGGCGAATGCGAGTTTTCGCAGGATCTTTTGACATAT
The DNA here is from genome assembly GCA_038093135.1 of Leccinum longicurvipes. Classification (NCBI taxonomy): domain Eukaryota; kingdom Fungi; phylum Basidiomycota; class Agaricomycetes; order Boletales; family Boletaceae; genus Leccinum; species Leccinum longicurvipes. The sequence goes on from JBBPRP010000007.1 coordinate 21,485, forward strand.
CGGACATGGTGCGGGTCCAAGCGTGAACAACCGGTCGATGCACGATTCACACCTGGGAGTGCGGAGCGTGTTGAGTCATGTAAACCACGTATACGTGGTACGAGTACATTTTGTGATAACACGCGCTCACGAGTAATCGCAGCTTTGGGTTCAGATATCGGTCGGACTTGCATACGGGGCATTGATCGTCCATAGACTAGCAAAATATCTGCCTGAGAAAAAAAGGGGACACTGGCAGGCACGCGCGCAGAACTCACGAAATATTCTGACGTTCTGCCAGACACATCCTTGACACCACCACCGAATATGGTGGTGGAGGTACTCTGGACCTGAGGAGTGTTGGAGCGAGTGGAGTGAGCATTCGTTCCGGTAGTGCCACCCTTGCGGACGGTGGTCCCTTTGAGCCATCCCCCTGTGTTATTGCTCGCGCGAGACATGGAGGTCAGAGTGAAGCTTGGTAGCTTATATAAACACGACTTTGAGTACAGACACCAAGTTGGACTCGAATATGCGACGTGTTTCGGTTGGTCATTCGTCGGTCATACCAAGCGAGGTGTCTTGTCCAACGACACGATAAAAGTAGCAGAAGTTTCACTTACTTTCCATCGTAACTCGTCGCGAGGATAATCAGACGGTCACCGGTCGTTCTCAGCGGCTAAAGAAGGCCCCGTAATCAACGTTGTGCTTTTCCGGTTGGGGTCAGCTTCTTGAGGCAACGGCGGGTCCATCGGCAGAATTACTGGCAGTCTCCAAGTACTACACCGTCCCACACGGCTGAAACGGTCTATATCTGTTCGTTTCGTCCATCAATCACTCAAACTAACACCCGTCAGCCATATATCTTCTCCCATCCTTAATTTTTAACCCGTTCCTTCGCTTTTTCTTCTCTCCCCCCCACAGATCGCCCTTCGGAACTAGGCACCTCAGAATCGAATCACCCCATCAATCATGGATCATTTCCATGCACCCGTGCCCCAGTCTGCCACATCGATGCCGACAGTAATAATTCCATACCGTCAGTCCGTGCCCAAGGTTTACGAAGTCCTTATGACTCCTCCCGTCTCTCCTGGTCACAGCGAAGATGGTACACGTGTTGGTCCGAACGATGTCATGATGTTGCGTCAGGCACCATCACCGTATCCAGAGAAATCGTCAACTCAAGAATCACAACAATTGCACCAAGCTCTCATGGTCCAGACAAGTTATCCTCGCTGGCAACATCACGATATCCAGATATCCATCACTTCACCTCCAAAGCCTGCGCGTTCCCTTGAAAACGAAGAGGCCCATGTTGAGAAATCAGGGGTTTTGAAATTAACTGATTTTGAAGTGAGAGGGACACTGGGTAAGCATCGTCATTACTTCTCAGTTCAAGCTTTGCTCACTGTTTTTTCTAGGCACTGGAACTTTTGGTCGCGTTCTCCTAGTCCGTCTCAAGTCAGCGACTCCTGGATCTCAGAACATTTTTGCCATGAAGGTTCTTCGGAAAGTTGAAATTGTCCGCCTCCGCCAAGTCGAGCATGTCAATGCAGAGCGCTACATCCTGTCGCGGGTCCGGCATCCATTTGTCGTAGACCTCTTTGCGACCTTCCAGGATAGCTTGAACATCTACATGCTGATGTCCTATGTCCCTGGTGGCGAACTATTCACTCACCTCCGTAGGGCCCAGAAGTTTACTCCCGATGTCACGCGGTTTTACCTCGCCAACATTATCCTGGCGCTGAAATACTTGCATTCCTTCAACATCATTTACCGCGATCTTAAACCCGAAAACCTCTTGCTGGATTCGCGCGGCTACCTTCGCTTGACCGATTTTGGTTTCGCCAAAATAGTCGATGACCGTACGTGGACCTTGTGCGGCACGCCAGAGTATCTCGCCCCAGAAATTATCCAGTCCGAGGGCCATGGCAAGGCCGCGGATTGGTGGGCATGCGGTATTTTATGCTACGAAATGCTTGTCGGTTATCCCCCTTTTTTCCACGAGACGGCGTACGGTATCTACGAGAAAATTTTGAGGGGGGTCATCCACTGGCCGCATACCATGGATCGGCTATCGAAAGAACTCATCAAGGCATTCTTGCACCCCGATCGCACCAAGCGTCTCGGAAACATGATTGGTGGTCCGCAGGATGTCCTTGATCATCCTTGGTTTCGCGGTGTGGACTGGGATGCGTTAGAACACTGTGAAATCAAGGTAATTTCTTTTCTTCACTGTCGCGATCACTAATAAATAATATTCACTTTCCAGGCGCCAATTATCCCTCATACTACATCACTTGATGACACCCGCCACTTCCTTCACCTTCCCCTCCCGTCTCTGGACGATATGCCCGGGCTTGTCATGGAGGAAAGCCCTCCCCCAATCCATCAAAGATTTGAGCCAACTACGTATCAGTTCCTTGAATTCTAATCCCTTATTCTCATAATTGATGTTTCTGACTTGCATTGACCTATAGCATATTTCCTCTGCCTGTATGCGTGTCCTTACCTAGCGTGGCCTTTTTTTTTTTGGCTCGCATACCCGTTTTTTTTATCCTCACCTATCCCGTGTAGCTTTTGATCTATGCTGTATCCTCATCTCGTGATTCGGTGCCAGGATCCTCTTAGCTGTAGAATGATCTGGTTGTCTTTACGTGTCAATACTTGTATTTGAATATGTTAGGTTTCAAAGCTTTTGGACAATTAGCGCCAAACAAATGTTCTGCATTACCTCCTGAAAAGGCAACCGATTCCGAAAATTCTACGATCAATATGGCGCGTAGGCGGAAGAATCGTACGCATCTCAAAGGCGAAGGTGAAAAATCTCAGACACAAGAAAACGTACCAAAGTCCTTCATTATCAAACATGGTCAAGTTGGTTCTTCTCTCACTCAACTCGTCCGTGACCTGCGAAAAGTTATGGAGCCCAATACCGCTACGCGACTCAGAGTTAGTGTTATCTTTTCAAGGACTTTTGGAATCTGCGTGCTTGATACTTGATATCCCAGGAGCGCAGACGAAACAAACTAAAAGATTTCCTAACGATGGCGCCAGGTCTCAACGTTACACATCTAATGGCAATCACGCTGACCGACGTCGCTCCATCCCTTCGCATCGCTCGCTTACCATCCGGGCCAACGTTTAGTTTCAGAATCGAGCGATATAGTTTGAAGAAAGACTTGCTGAAAACGTCCCGCTTGTCGCGTAGTCAAGGCCTAGAGTATCTGACTGCACCACTGGTTCGTCGCAACGTTTCCTTCTTTATTTTCCCTGATCCCTTTTGTGTAGCTCGTACTCGCTTCCTTTCCGCCACCCTCTCCGAATACTCCCCAACACCTACCTCTTCTTACGAAGGCATTCCAATCCATGTTTCCTCCGCTCGCACCAAACTCTATGTCGCTCTCGGGAGCACGGCGGATCGTTCTTGTCGCTTACAATGCGGAGCGAGGCACTATCGACTTCAGACACTTCTTGATCACTGTAAAACCCTATGGTGTTTCGAAACGCGTCCGGCGCGTCCTGGAAGGGGCCAAGAAATCTACGAAAGCTTCCACGACCGGCGTTCTCGATCTCGGAAACGAAAAGGATATCGCGGATTTCCTACTCAGAAAAAGGGGCGAACCGGGACCTGCTAGCGAAGGAGGGTACGAATCGGCTGCCTCCGCATCGAGCGCTGCGGGAGACGATGGAGATGCGGTCTCGTTAGCGGATGATTACGTGGGAAGAAACAACAAGAAAGGGCAAAAGAAAGCGGTGAGGCTGGATGAGGTGGGGCCCAGAATGGAGCTTAGACTTGTGAAGATAACGGAGGGAGTACCCGGAAAGGAGGGTGCGGTTATGTACCACGAATTCGGTAAGCACCTTCCGAGTGGTGAGGGAATCGTGTTTCCGACGACTGTTTCAGTCAAAAAGACAAAGGCGGAGTCCGCCGCGCTTAAAGCGTCGCACGCGGCAAAGGAAAAGTTGAGGAAGCAACGAAGGGCGGAGCAGGAAGAGAATGTGCGACGGAAAAAGGAAGCAAAAGAAAAGGGATCGAAAGCCCGGACAGATGAGGCTCCCGATGATCAGATGGAAGCCAGCGGAGACGAAGAGGAATACGAAGATGACCCCGGGTGGGACGAAGAGGAAGAAGTCAGCGACGTGAATGATGACGATGCAACTGATTCCGAGCAGGAAAGTGAAGATGACTTTGAGCAGCCACCACCGCCGAAGAGGGCCAAAGTTTCAGTAAACCGGCGATATAAATAGTTTGTGCTGATGTATTAGCATGTAGCCCACCGAGCAGAGGGTTGAACATGACGGGTATTAGTACGCTGGAGGTGCAATGGCGCTTTCTTTAACATTGGGACCAAACATACTGCTGAACACCTTCTCTAATCTCATTTTCACCCCCTCCCAATCATCCAGAGCAGGTCGTACGTCAAGATAAAAGGAAACGTTTGAGGAACCGGTAGCACGCCCGGTATAAAAGTCGATGACATAGCGGACCTTCGTACCGCAGCGGTCCACGACCCAGTCATGGCGGTCAAAAGGTGCAGAATAGCTGGTAGACAAACAGAAATTCCATGAGTCCTGTGCGAGGGATCCGAAAGGACGCCTACCCAAGAAATGTCATAAACCTCGCTTTGGGGCTGATGTCGTTTGGTCTGCCTTTGAAGTTGACCAGCTTGATACCACCACACTTTTCTCCACCTCTGCCAGCCTCCCACTTCATGACTTCGGACCAGGCGCGCTCGTTTACAGCGTTGTGGATGGGTACGATGGTCCTCATGTCTGAAGCATGCGGGTTGTGGTTCTTGCGAGCCATGGCTGCGAAGAACTGGGCCTCGGAAGGGTACACCCAATTAGATTCGGGTGTTCGCGGTATCGACGAGACCTCGCGATCGACGGATAACGAAGATGAACTCGAGCTGGACGCGTTTTTCGTCGAAAATAGGGTGGACCAAGTGGACCGCGCACTTGATCCTACCGGACAGCTGTCTCCCCCTTGGCCATGGTCTACCGGACATTGGTCCGTCATCGTAGAGAAGGACACAGAATTAGTGATTACATCATCACCCCTTCCAATCACTTGCCGGTGTCACTCTGATTAACCCCATGAGTACAAGTTGCTATTATCGAGCAAGTGAAACACTTGCATTCCTCCCCACACCACCCTTTGGCCCGAAATGCCGTCCTCAGAGTCCGTATTCTCCACCCCCCTGACTAGGTTGTTCAAGATCAACCACCCAATCATGCTGGCTGGAATGAACGTTGCTGCTGGTCCAAAGCTGGCAGCAACTGTGACCAACTCCGGAGGAATTGGCGTCATAGGTGGCGTTCGCCAAACCCCAAAGGTACTCAAGCAGTCCATCGACGAGCTGAAGTCCCACCTCGAGAACAAAGATGCACCTTTCGGTGTCGATCTACTTCTGCCTCAGATAGGTGGAAGTGCGAGGAAGACTAACGTAGGCGTACCTTGTGATGTTGTGCACGCGTCCCTCGTTTATCTCGGTTTCACAGTACGATTATACCAATGGTCAACTAAACGAGCTCCTTGATGTCATCATCGACAGCAAGGCAGCCTTGTTTGTCAGTGCAGTCGGTGTTCCCCCCAAGGCCGCCGTGGATAAACTCCATGCAGCTGGTATACCTGTAATGAAGTAAGCTACTCTCTGTCGTCGAGTGAATGATACTAAATAGATTGATGTAGCATGGTTGGGCATCCGAAGGTGGGTTAGTGACATACACCCGTCCATAGTTCTTACCCGTTCAGTAGCATGTCAGCAAAGCTCTCGCCCAAGGTTTGTCTGCTCGTTTCGTATTTGGAACGCTTTTGATGATGTCCTATGCCTCAGGTGTAGACATCATTTGTGCACAAGGAGGTGAAGGCGGAGGTCACACGGGAGAAATCCCGTTTTCTATCCTCATTCCCGCCGTTGTTGATATATGCAAGAATGCTAGGAGTCCACTGACAGGCGAAACTATCGTTGTTGTTGCCGCAGGAGGAATTGCGGATGGCCGTGGCCTTGCAGCTGCTCTTTCGTGAGGATCTTTTGCGTTGCTTTCGCATAGTTAACCAAAACAAAACGTCTAGGTACGGGGCGGCTGGTGTTTGGGTGGGAACACGCTTCGTTGCCAGCGAGGAAGCCGGGGCTCCTCCGAGGCACAAAGAACTCGTGCTCACCGCTGGATATGATGATACCATTCGAACTCTTATTTACTCTGGCCGGCCAATGAGTGTCCGAAAGACACCATATGTCGCTGAATGGGAGTCTCAGCGGCAACTGGAGATAGCATCACTGGTGTCTCAAGGAAAGATACCTCACGAAGTTGAATTAGAGAAGCACCCAGACAAGTCACCTGGGGGGCGAATGTGTAAGCCCGCAGCATTCATATTTCATCTTGACATATTTATTATTGCTTTTACCAGGGCTGATGGGAAAAGTCGCCGGTTCTATTAATGTTGGCTTCCTTCTGTTCTCATTGTTGATATAATACTAACTCGGTCTCGTCATAGGAAATCAAGTCTGCAAAGTCCATGTACGATCGCTGCTCTAAGTTTGTCTGTTCGCCCATACTGACGACCAACCTTTAGTGTTGACGAGATGCTCTCGCAAGCGACTTCAAGTCTGAAAGCCGCGTCGGATCTGATGGTCTCCAAGGCCAGGCTATGAATGACCACCTTTGGAAACTATTCCCCGGTTGTGTGTAAGCTATTTCCTGTCTTAACAGAGACTCCGGAAAAGAGTCCTAGATACCACTAGGCTCGCTTAGCCTGGGAAGGTGGGAGGTCCTCGTGTGATTTGGGGTGGCCGAGGTCCAATCATCATTAATCTCTTTGCTTGATGGATTACTGCGTGGGATGAGCTCTGTTAGTTCTTGTTCAACATGGTCACCATTCCCCAGCTCGATCTCCTTGCAGCTATCATAGCTACAGGACTTTTAACTGTTGTACTCTCTGTCGGAGTTCCAACACAAAGCCTCTACCAATGGTTGGTCTTACCCGGCAAGAAAAGACTCCCGGACTACTCGAAGCTCACAGGATTTCCTCCTCCCAAACCAGTTCATCACTTCGACATCGACAGTGCGAAGCCACGTCCGTACAGACCGTTTCGATGGGGGTATCATCAGACCATGTGTAAGTCGTCCAGTCGATGCAGTGTTCTCTGCAGACATTGAGTTTTTCGATGGAGCTCTCAAGAAGCTCGAGCCCGACTGGTGGATCGAGCTCGAATCCACCTATCGTGAACGCATCGATCAGCGGAAGAAACTGTACGCAAAGCACGGAAAGCTGGTCATGGACGAGCTTCCCGCAAGCCAAGAAGCGTCGAGGGAATGCATGGAGATGGTTATTCAGTATCTCTGTCAACGATACCCCAACCAGTTTCGCTACGACGACTGGACGGGCGTGTTCTCCAACGACATCCTCGGGATCAAGGTCGACGTTAGCGACGTTCATCCGCTCGTGTTTCTCCTCGAACACGTGCCGGAGGACTTTTTGATCATGCAAGAAGATCCCGAAATAGGTCTATACGTCCTGCGAGCCGGGATTTCGTGCTCGGCCGTTAGCTGGAACATTGGTCAAAAGATAGGAAAACCGTTGCACCAGATTCATGGACCTGTTCCAGATTACAAGGAGAAGATGGCTTTCTCCATGGACAGGTGACTGTTAGCCCATTACTGATTCAATCACCTGGCAACTCATCCTAAGTTATGTCAGGTTCTTTTCGAAAATGCCCTGCAACAAGCCCATTCAACGTGGTTCTTGGGGCCTCGAGGTCGGAGAACCTCTGTTTCTGCAAACGGACGAACCAGAGTGGGGTCGTCGTCAGATACAAGATCCGGACCTCGCACTCTCCGACATGTTCTTGCGCGTCGACTGGCAAACATTACGCCGCTTGCCCAAATCCCATGCAATTGTTTTCAACTTTAAAGCACTTTTCACACCAATCACAGATTTCCGACGAGAGCCTTACATCCCCAAGCTTATCCTCAAGATATTACTAGAAGGAAACAAGTCAATAATGGAGTACAAGGGCACGTGGCATGTCGAGCACAAGGTGATACCTGCTCTTAGAGAGTGGGCGAAAGAGCAGGAAGAAAGCGGACTGGTTCCGAAAGACTGGGAAGAGAGGACGTTAAATGAGGATCCATTTTATCCAGGGTGGAAGGACCACTATCCGATGCATGCGTAGGATACGATAACACGCATTGTCCTAGATCATTCTTCCCCCATCAACTCAGCGAGTTCCCGTTCTTCCTCTTCCGTTAATTCGCTTTCTGGTGCGTTTCCAGTGGGTTCCGGAACAGGGGCAATTACGACTGGCTCTGCTCTGCCGGTGGGATTCTCGAGTGTGGAGGTGGCGAGCCCTGATGAAGCTCAATACAGAGAGGTCTTTCGCCATAGGCATTGTACTCACCACTAAAGCGCCACTTGCGTATGGTCCCATCCAAACTAGTAGAGACAATCCACGGCTCTATTTTGGTCTGCCCAGCTTTAGTTTTACTCGTCCGCATCCAGAGTCTGACAGCCGTCACATCGTGCCAATGAGCATCGATCTCCCCCAGAACCTCGGGTTCGGATATGGTAGACAGGTCGTACAAGCGAATTACGTCCCCATAAGTACTTACGGCGTACGGTTCTGCGAGGGGTGTGAGGGAAAGTGGAAGAACGGAACGAACTGGAAGCGGATGAACGAGGGGAGGAACTGGCCTGGTCGATGTCGAGTCAGGAGGATAGGAAGTGATCTGAATAGTCTCGTCGGCAGAAGCTAGAGAAATGACTAGTCAGAAACGCGAAACCGGGTGATAACTGCTCGAGGTTACCTGTCCAAATCTGACCGTCTCCATAGTAAATCTCGGTGATTCCTGTTCGATGGTAGTTCAACGTGTCTTGAAGTTCGCTGCGCCATCGCGGGTCAGGGCCGGATTCCCTTTCGAGCTTCCAAATCTTAATGATGCCCATTGTATCCGCCGTCATTAACGTGGCCGATGTCTCAGAATGAGCAACACCAGTTAAACATTCGACAGGGCGACTGTGCGCAGAGATGGATCCGGCAGACGTAATTTTTCCCTCCTCAATACCAGCAAGGTTCCTATGTGCCAGTTCATTGGAACGGGAATCCAGAAACGAAGGAGGCGCACCAAAGTCGGATCGTCTTATCTGAGCTGCTTGACACCAGAAGTCTAGCAATGGGCAACACGAACAAGCCCTTGATGAAATCATCATGAGCGGGGATGGAACATATCAACGCTTTCGTCTATGACAGTTAAGATGCTAGTCCAGCAGCGCGAACAGAACACACGGACATTTGTGTTCCAAAATCTGATCGACTATGATCTACTTTAGTGCTAACACGACAGACGGGCGAAACGTTCGACTCGCCTTGTCCCAGGACCCTGTGATGAGGACTCGACCAGAGGCAGAAGGGTCAGGCTTGAAGAAGGCCAGACAAGTGACGGGCGCGGTGTGGCCTTTGTATATTTGCAAGGTGTTACCTGACTGGTATAGTAGGAATTGGCGGATGTTTAGCGAGTAGAGGGTGTTGGCTCCTTGCCTCTAAGTCAATCTTCTTGGCCACGTGCGTGTTTTCAGCTATCCAAGCCGCACTGCCTTCGATATGTATATCCAACGCTTTACCGGCCAACTGGATCGGTAAGCCAAGGTCCTTGATTCTCTCTGATTTTTGTCGTCGGGCCTATAACGCGCTCTGGGACGTATCGTGGATGTGTGCAAGAAGCAACGCACCTCGTTGATCACGAGCTCTGCTTCGGATCTGAGCAGGACTGCGTTGTCCATAGTGTCGCAAAATGCTGGTTGTGGTCGTTGCAGACAAGCAGTGGCTAGATTAGTGTCCAGCGCAGGATTTAGGTAAATGGCCCCGGCTCGCTACTATGTAGCGGAGGGTCTGGTATTGCCACGGCAGTGGAGGTAACTGTAAAACAGAGGTTCGGGTCCTATCTAATCTAATCTTTCGGACCCTCTGAATCACCGCCACGTCCATGAGCAAACGTCTCGCATCATTCAAAGGCCCCTCGACGCCCACGTCTTCCCCAGTTCTACAGCCTCCACAACCCGTCATCCCTTCGTCTCCATCCCGCTCTTCCGAGTCTACATTCCACCGGAAGTTGAGGACGTTGCTTCAAGAACTACGCTCGATATCGCAGACATGGGACGACATCGTCCTCGTCGATGGCCTGAAGGCTGCACGCACGTTGGTGGATGCGAGAACAGAGCTCGAGTTCGTGTGCACCGTATACATTTCGAGCCAGTGCTAGTCTCATGCGTCGTCACCGTTAGTAACGCCTTTGCTCTACTACCTCCGAATAGCCAGCCGCGCTCCGAGATCGTTGGACCCAAGCTCGCTATTATGGATAAGAACATAGCTCAGCTCGACGCGGTGGCCGCTAAACTCGTAAGGTTCGAGTCTGTACCATGGATGCATTGTCATACAATATTTCCCAGCAAAAGCAGTTGCGGCGCATGAGTACGGTGCTAGACAATCTGGAAGCATTGTACCACGAAGCTCAGAGGACGAAAGGCGCAAGGTGGTGCCAGGAAGAAGCGCTCTGGATCTCGTGGCCACTCGAGAAATTTGGTGCGATACCAATGGTTTCCTTGTCGTATTGACTGACATTTACACAGTCAAGTCCATGGCTGACGTCGAACCACCATATCATCGGTCCCTCGTCCTCATCAAGGACATCGCAGACAAACTACGGAGTCACTCCGTTACGTTCGAGGAGTCCAGAGACGCTATCTCTCAGTGGGCCGAGCAGCCGTATCTTATTGATGATGGGTGGGATGCTAAGTGGGAAGACCTTTGTGCAGTCGAGGTAGAAAAATGGGATGCAAAATAAGACGACACAAGGATAGAAAGTACGACAGAGTTCCTACAAATCATCGTCTGATATTTGGATTTCATCCGCATTGGCTTCCTGAACTGGCTGTGTATCCGTTTCTTCCGCTGCAGGGCCCGCCGTCTTCTTGGCAGCGACGAAAGCTGGCCCCTTCGTTGCGCTAGCTTGCTGCTCAGCAGCAGCCATTGCATCAGTTGGCGGAGCGGCTGATTCCGCAGGGGATCCATTTTGCTTGGCCGATAGAGTCTGTGCAGCGAGATAGGATGCCTCTGTGTTAAATTGGGCTTGAACACTTCGTTTGATCCGTAGCATCTCTCGGAAAGTGTCTTCAGAGCCGGTTTCGATCTCGAAACTGTTCCACTCTGCCCAGAATTTGGGATTGACACGTGGGTCGCAGAATTGTGAGGCATGGGCATAGATGGCACGAGCGCGATCAATCTCCCCGAGCTTGCGCTCGAGAGCAGCGAATCGCAGGCACATTTCTGCGGTTTGCTTGTCTGGTAGAACTTCTAGTGCCCGTTCGTATATGGGTCGCGTGGCAGGCAGGCCATAATTTTCCGTAGCCTTGGCAATATATATAGTATACATCTGTCATATTTTAGTATGGTTCCACCAGACAGGAAATGCGCATACCTCGAACTTGTCTTCATCAGCAACTACTTGCGCAGCTCGCTCGTAGATGGACATGGCGCGCTTTGCTAAGCCGTAATCTTCCTCGAGCGTTCCGTACATAAGGAACAGTGGCTTGCAAGCTTTGGGAGGACATTTCTCCAACGCTTGTTCAAAGAGGTCTCGCGCTCGCTCCAACTTCGAGCCTCCCTGAGGAGAGATTTAAAGTGTGTTCGAAAACATTGCTAGGTTGACGTACATAGCGTTTTACGAATTTAGACAGATATATGTTCCAAATTTCGAACGAGATAGGGAACGTAAAGAGCTCCGTCCCGCGCTCATATATCTGCCAGTCAAAGATTATTGCAGTGCCTTCGGGGATATTGTGAAGACCACTTACTCTGAAGCTGTCCTCCCAGTACTGGTTCTCCTCAAGGAAAGCGGCATAGTTAACTATGATCTGTGCATTCGCGATTTTGAGTTCCATGATCTTCTCATAAACGGCTTTGGTTGTTTCGACGATGCCTATCGACTCTTCCAAGTCAACATAGAACGACCAGAGTTTCAACGACTTGAATAGCCGCGCTTGGACTGGAAGGGACTGAGAGAATGAGTCAGTACCTTGGCTGGGTAATGGAGGTTGACATACGTGATCGTGGTAATTGATTTTTGTGTTCTTTGGGATGGCAGCCGCTCGCTGCATAACACGGACAGCCTCATCATAGTTTCTACGTGTTCTTAGTATGTCTCGGGAAGGTTGGTCAAGTAGAGCCTTACTCATGACGGAGTTCCATCTCTGACCATTCACACCAAATCTCTGCAAGATCCTCGACGTTCTTGAAATTGATCTTTGTTGCCTTTTCAAGGATTTTGCGAGCGCTATCCAAATCAGGCTCCGCTGTGCCAGATATACCACCTTCTTCGTAGAACCTGGCGAAGTTGATATAGAGGCGATGTAGGTTAGCGGTTGCTTTGCGAGGATGGATGGTTTCCAGTGCTTTTGTGTAAGTCTCAGCCACCTACTGATTGGTTAGTACGGGTGAATTGAAGATATCATGGATTCGCACCCGCTCGTCATCTTCACCCCATAAAGCTACCCTCTTCTCCCATTCCTGTACGTCGTTTGGATTTCGCCTCAATAGGACATCGTTGAGAAGGAATGGTCTTCGATCCATCAGTGCCTCGAATTCCTTCATTTTTTCATCCAGTTCGCGCTCAGTCTCCTTTGCATCCTCCTCCTCATCTTCATCTGGCTCTTCCAGGCTCGCCATCATTGCGCTAAGGAGTGACTCGGTGAACTGCACGTACGCATCGAAGATCTGGGTGAAGTCCCTGACTGTAAGAACGGATGCGATGCCAGCTTCGAACGTGCTGTTTGCACGGTCGAACTCGCCACGCTTGATCCAATAGGTCGCGACTCCACTCCATAGACGGCCGGCTTGGTCCTTGTACACATCAATACCGTCCTTGTGGAGTACATGTTCAATATTCAGCTTTCGCTTGCTGAGAGGATCCTCGTCCTCGTCATAGGCTGCAAGTGACTTTCCTTCTGCTGCGAAGGACACTGTTGGACCAGCCACACGACTGAGCTGGCCGTCAACCGAAACAGGTTCTTTGGAACGGTTGTTCTGAGCTTGCGCTTCGGCATTGGCCTTCGCATTTGCTTCGTTCGATTGCACAGTATCTTTTACATCGAGACCAACCTCTTCGGAGAAGCGTTCGACGACGTCGATGAAATCACCAAGTAGTTGAAACGGACTCTTGCTCTCTGGGCTGACATATTCACCCCGTGCTGCTTTCCTTGCCAAGGACAATAAAAGTTTTGCAGCTTCCAATGGTCTGGGGGTGGACGTGGTTGGGGAAAGGAGGATGGAGGCGTAGTGCTCAGTCAAGCTTGGATCGACGGCAAGATAACGGCGGTACACCGATACAGTGGTAGCACCACCTTTACCCTCGGCCCAAAGTAGATATCTGACCCAGATACGGGAGTGCAAAGAAGGTGGCAATGTGCGTAGTGCACGATCGAACGTCCGGCGGGCATGGGTATGCGAGATTACGGGAGGACAGAGTGGATGGGAGAAGAGAGAGAAATACATGAGCCAGAGACGTGGAAGCTACATAGTACATTCAGCACAACTGATGGATAGGTCAAATAAATGAGCGAGCGTACCTTGGGCAGCCACATCAGGGCGCGCTCGTATGTTGCGACAAGAGACTTCCATTCCTCCCACCCGACGACACCATCGAGCCCGTCCACCCACTCTTCCGTGTACATCATCTCCTCCTCCAGCGCTTCCTTCATTTCAGGTAACTTTTTCCTCCCGCCCGCTTGTTTCTTGTGCACCAGTTTTCCCAGGACGTACGACATCCTCATCTGCAGATATGCCTTCCATAGCTTGAAGGATCCAGGGAATTGGGCGAGGGCAGCTTCGTAGATATAGGTGAGACATTGCAAGGACCGTCGTGCAAGTGGAGTCCCGAGGGGTCCAAGCAGTCGGGCGCTCTCGTCAGACGGGGGGTTTGCGCGCCGTTCTTCCTTGAGCAACGCGTCGAACGCGTCCTTGGTGTTTTGTATGGCAGTCCACCATGCGCGAAACGAGGAAGGGTTTCGGAGGAGGTCTTCTTCGCGGTGGAGGTCCTGGACGGTAAGGAGGTCTGGATGAGTCGTTGGCGTCGGGACGGGCAACGTCAAAGGAAAGTGAGCAGAGACACTCTCCAGGGAGGGCATTTTGCAGGTTCAACAATATTTTTATTTATTTTTGCGCCTTTTCGGTCGGATAAGTCACTTGCTACTCGACCATGGTAAGGGCCGTTATCAAACTCCTCCTTTGCACCCTTGTCAATGCCTGCGTCGTGTAGCACAACGTCAAGCGTGTCTCGCAGTCCCAAGAGGCGATACGGGCAAGGAAGGAACGCGAGAGATCTCAGATCGACGAGTATCTTGCAATAACGAACAATGTGCTCTCTCGCGTACGTTTCTTGTCCAACTTGTCTTGTCTTTGTCTCAATATCCCACAGAAAAATGCACGCGATTGGAGTCGAGATGCGTTCGATCTAACGGGACGTCTACTCGACCTGAATCCGGAATTTTACACTGTCTGGAACTACCGTCGAAACATTATGCTCAACGGGATATTCCCTCAGAGGTCAGCAGCTTTCGTTTGTTCTGTTCACTGATGTATGAATCTATTATCAGCACCTCCGAAGATATCAATAATCTACTCGCTGATGAGTTGGCGATGACGATGGAAGCTCTACGAGAGCACCCCAAGGTATACTGGATATGGAATCACCGTCGATGGTGTCTGGAGCAAATTCCAGATGGGCCAGTGATCGACGGCGAGCCATCCTTGCAATGGCGAAGGGCAGTCTGGAAGAGAGAGCTGGCCGTCGTCGAGAAGCTTCTCGATGCAGACGCACGAAATTGTAAGCCTACACATACAGCATTCCTTAGGCATCTCACGCCCTCTCAGTTATTGCCTGGGGTTACCGCAGATATGTTTTGGCGAGTATGCTGGATCAGAGACCCTTGACAACTGAGCTGGCGTATACCACACGCAAGATCAGCGCGAGCTTCTCTAACTTCAGCGCATGGCATCAACGTTCGAGAGTTTACTCCTCATTATGGAATACGGGCAAAATGGATCCCAATACCTCACGAGAGGAGGGTATGTATTTACTCTCATTCACTGTTCCGTGGCCTTGACTTGCACGTAAAGAATTTGATCTCGTGCACAATGCACTGTTCACCGACCCCGATGACCAGAGTGCTTGGATCTATCACAGGTGGTTAATAGGATCGGGTGCGTATATTTTATCTCGGTCTCGCTGCACACACATTTCGTTCCAAATTTACAGGAGAGAACGAGCAACAGCTTCGACAGGAGATTGCTATCATCGAAGAATTGTTAGGCGAGCAGCCGGATAGCAAGTGTGAGTCCGTCCTCCAATCTCGGTTCCGTCTTTGTTAAATCACATCCCAGGGTGCATGGAATCGTTGGTGTACTATAGCCGATTATTGTTGAGGAAGGATTGTCCCGAATCAGAGGACATCAGGAAAAAGTGTTTTGACTTTCTGCAACAACTGGAACGGCTTGATAGTCCTCGGCGATCGAGATACCAAGAGATAGGTGAGCGGTCATGGAATGCACTGGATCTGGTATTCACACCTTGGTGGCGATTCACAGCCCAACAAATCAGAGACCCGTACATTCCTAATCATGTACAACAGTGATAATGCTAACTTTTCTGCTTCGGCAACCCACTGTACATGGACATGCCCTGGACGATTAGATCTCAGGCCTCTGAAAAGAGACTAGACAGCGCTCAGCACTTTCCACACTTGCACTCATTGGGGCAAGGAGGTGTGTACGTCGTTCACGGTGTGAGATCGAATTGAATGGTGGTTCGATCTGGCTGCGTCGAGTGGGCTTATACACTCAGAGCTCTGTATGTCCCCGAGATGACTTTCGACCTTTCTGGGCGAGATCCACGCGTCCCCACGCTTCGCATGCCATCAAGTGATAAATATTGTAAAGAGTGTATTGTGCACTAGGAGATGATGTGTACACGGCGATTTGATCATCCGAATGTATGTAAAATTGCACACTGATGGTGCATGCGACTCTGCATACATTCGCATCACAAAAGTAGAGGGATGAATTAAGTCGGGCATGTTCGTGACGGGATAAAGGACCTCCGTTATCTTATCGGATTATAGAGGTCCTTTATTCGCGTGAGCGTCATAAGTGGTGTTTAGGGTGGTTGGTTAGATATGGACGATTGGAAGCGAGTGTCACGGTACTGTATGAATGTCTGTGGATGACAAGTCCTGAAGGTGTACTGTACATGCCCGGGGCCCCGCACAATACAAACTACTGGTTACTACAAGCTCTGTCACTCCTTACGTCGACAGGTGGTCAGGACGTTCATTCCACAGAAACAATCCCATGCTCCATCACTCTAACCACCCTCCTTATCCTTGCGGATCTTCTCCACAAACACAAAGGTGAGAATGACAAGATCCAGCATGTGCTCTAGGCCCGGATCGACGTCCAGTCGGGCCTTCCGTTTGGGTCCGATTATTCCCAGCGTAGCTTTGTGGTACCGAGCGACTTCGGTTCGAGTTTCGTCGTTTCGTGTTAGCTGGAAATAAATCAACCCAACCTCTCAATTCACATCCTGAACTTGAGTCCGCTCACGCACCACTACCCCACGAGCTTTGGGCATATCCCACTTGTACGAGCAACCATCCGGTCCTGTAAACGTTCGCTGCCTATATGGTACATGAGTTCAACAAAAACGGAGCAAACAAGCAACGACCTACCGTCTTGATATACCATGCGCAGGAAGGAATTCGTTGGATTGCATAGTCTCTCCGTTCAAACGAAACGTCGACGGACCGATCATACGCCATTCGATCTGCCCGATCTCGCTGAATCGGTCGCGCATGTCCATCGGGTCGTCATTTGGATTGATCTTGTACAACGTCGTCGTCCCCGTACGCGTGATGGCGAGGTTCGAATGCGTCGTCTTGTATATCACTTGACCGCTTTCGTGGGTGAAGTTGACGTTGAGGACGCGGGAGGAGGATAGCGTGAACCGCATCGTGTATTGTTGTGAGGATCTAAACGCAGTGCCCCTCTCTTATAAATCTACGCATCACCTCAAGGCCGTTCCTGAAGCCTGGACATGAATGTACGTACTGCTGGGGACGATGGGCACCCGTTGGCAGCCGTGGCGCGGCGCACAGCTACGATGGGATTGAAATTCAGGGTTGATGATGCTTTGAGGTCGGCGTAACCAGTCTGAGACTCTGAGAATGCTTGTGATCATGCATTGTTGATGAAATGCAACTCCTCTGCTTTAAGTTCGCGCTTCCTTTCTCACTTGTATCAATCATTGCACAGCTTTTTTGATCACGATCGGCGCGTGGCCCTGTGTAGGCTGCCAGTGACTCGGCGAATCACTGGCAGTTATTAGTACTAACAAGGACCGGGTCAATGCGAAAGCACACTGCCCTGTCTCCCGACGTCCACCTAAACGTATCGCCTTCCCGACTTTATCTCACTGCTTTCCAAGAGTCCCGTCGGGAGCACAAATTGCTGCACAATCAATCCCCACTTCAAGGAGGCTGAAGCTTCATTCACGACATGGATGCAGAACACGCTCTGTGACAGGGGATTCTGCAAAGGTGATCATCTAATGTTCACATCTCTCTTGATTCTGATCTCTTTTCGTTAGATAGCAAAGGAGTCAGACGCGCTTTTGATTACTGCCATGTTGTGGCCACATTTAATGATTGTTAGCACTTACGATCTAGAATGCGCTAGCGTTCCGAGTCGTGATCGATGATCTTTTGTATGTATCGTTCTATTTTTCCTCTTCCATGAACTCAGACGATCAGCATAGTGAGCGTTGTTCGAAGGAAGAAGGACTGGTTCCTGCACGACGTGCACGTTCGTGGGCGGATTCACTTCACGACGATGCAAAACCCTTGCAGCATTCTTTCATGGCATTGATACAGAAGTTGGTCGACCTCCTCGTTTCGCATCTCGTCTCACCGAACTTACTATCTCGATTGCAGGGATATCATGCCCAATATCATAACAGCTTTGAGCTTGCATTGGCCTCGATTCATCGTTAGCAATGAGAAATGCATGTTTGCTATGGTACAAGAAGGGGGAAATCAAGAAGCACATTTGACCACAGGCGACATTCAATCATACTTTAACTTGCGGCGAGCGGGGATCGGTACTTTATAGCCTGCACTATGACTCGGTCCAGCTGCTCCTTGGGTATTCCCGACGACAATGTGTTCGAGAACGAAGAGGAGAGAGAACGTCGTAAGGTGGGTGTTATAATGGCAGGAACTTGAGGAAGTCACCAGTATTTTTTTTTCTTGGCCATCGTTTTCGTTCTCCTGTATTGTTGTACTCGTATACTATATACACCAACGGGTGCCCCGGGATCACGCGTGCAAATTCAAAACCGATCGAGTGGATTGCAAAAAACAGCCAATTACACCAACAACTACATTGTGGTGAACCCATCATGTACGATCGAAAGAAAAAAGGAGAAAGCAGAGATGAAGCGGTTGCAATGAGCATCAAAACCGAATTGAAAAAAAAAGTCGTATCAAGCACGTCATGAACCTGGCATGAACGAAGCACAAAACAAGGTCGTGGGACGACGTCAACATCGAGTACGGTAAAGCAAAAAAAAGGGGGGAGTCGTCCTGTTCGTTTACGTTTTTTGAGTTATTTTTTCCCTCAATCTTCCTTCCAAATCTTGAGAATTTTTCAGTGGATACAAACCAAAATTGGGTCCTAGACTTGTTTCCGAACGAGAATGTCTTGTATTTCGGTAAGGGTTCTGGCTGAATCCATCAATTGAGGTCCACCAGGGAGGATCGCCAGACGTTGTTTCGTGGTATTCAACATGGATTTCACACTAGGAACAACCCGCGCAATGTACGGTGAGATAAGAGGCTCCTGAAAAAGAGACCGCATTGAGATAGCTGCATGTCACGAGGAGTTAGCGAACGACATACGTTGACGTTCAAAACAGTAGCTGCCCTCTGGAGCCACCACAGCGCAGACTTGAAAGCTTCATCAACGGGTGGTGTCTCTCCCACGATGCCAGCGAGCTGTTCGGTGGGGAAAGAAATCAGACACCACAGCAGTACAAAGGAGGATCACACATACGCGGTGCAATAATGTAAGAATAACAGCCTGAGACAATGGTCCAGGACCATTAAGAGGCATTACAATCTCTGGATTCGATCGCGCCAATAGCTCTCGAAGCTGCTTCGGGTCTTGCGTACCCAGCACCGCCAGATATGTGTCGTCCCACTCTTCAGACTTAGCCGGAGGGGTACGTTGAGAAGTTGCAGGAAGAGGC
Source organism: Leccinum longicurvipes (assembly GCA_038093135.1). Classification (NCBI taxonomy): domain Eukaryota; kingdom Fungi; phylum Basidiomycota; class Agaricomycetes; order Boletales; family Boletaceae; genus Leccinum; species Leccinum longicurvipes. Next base: position 40,817 of record JBBPRP010000007.1, read on the forward strand.
GGCGGGGGCGGTGCGATAGGGTGCGAGGCTTGAGGAGCAGCAATGTTGGGAGAGGGGTACCACGAGCCATGGATGGGTGGTGCTTGCGTCTGTTGCGCAAAACTGGCAAGGGGTTGCGCGGTGTAGGCCGACTGTGTGGTAGGCGGGAGGTTGGATTGACGGTGGAGCGACTGAGGAGGCATCGAGGAAATGCTGGATACCGGAGAGGTGTTGGTGGGAAGTCGGTGATGAGGATTCGTCGCATTCATGGTGAGGAACTTGACTTGGTCAGAGAGAACTCTGACAGAGTGTTCGAGGTCCCTTATGAGCGACTGTGACCACCAGCGTGAGTATAGATCGTTAGAGACAAGCACACAAAAGTACGAACCTCCTGGCTCCGCGCCGCCTCCGTTTGCCACGTCATTGAATCCTTCTTCACGTTCAAGATTTCTGTCCTCATCTCGCGTAAAATATCTTGGTGCATGGCCGAAGTCTGCTGAGAGTAGGCGGGCACAAACGTCTTTGAAACCGTGTCCTTGACATATCTCTCGATGAGGGGGTTCAAGTTCGTAGAGAGTATGCTAGCAAAGTGATTCGAAATGTCCGGCCTGAGCAGCAGCTTCTCGATCTCAACGGGGAGGTTCTGGCGACCGACATGATCAGTCAGATCGACCGCCATACACGTGCCATAGGAAGCAGCTCACGTTTTGTATGTACTCTGTCAGACCTCGTCCGACATGCTCGTTAAGCGCAGACCGGACCTCGGTCCTCGTGATATGCTCCAAAGCAGGAAGGACTGAGTTCTGAACCTCTGCCTTGACAGCCATCTCCACGACACGCGTGGTATTCCTTGTGAGCTCCGTCGAGATCAGCTTGAGGATCTTCTCTTGCCGATTAATGTCCTCTGTTTGCTCCTGCGCCCGTGCCTCGTCGAAGCGTTGCTCTGATAAGCAAGACCGAGAATTAGAGCACGCACGTAAACATGACCGAGAAATGCTACTCACGCTGCTTGTCCATTTCCTTTGTGATCAGTCGCCCAATACGGTTGTGGAGGTTCTCCTCGCTCTTCTTGATCTCCTTGGCGACGATCTGGGCGACGCCAGAATCGCTGATGGAACCCAAGTCGACCTTGGCACCCTTGTCCTTGTCTCTAGCGTCCTCCCTATCTCTGAAGACGACGTTCTTTCCTTTGGCGCCTTTTCCTCTTGCCTCAGAGCCACGTGCCTCCTCACGAGTCAACTCCGATTCAATATCTTCGGAAGGCGGTGTCCGTAATCTTCCAGGAGGAACGACAGGAGGGACCACCTGCTGCGGAATTAGTGCGGGACCGCTGATAACGGCAGGAGCCTGGGGGATCTGACGGGCCGGTTTGACGTCAAGAGACGCCGAAGACGGGACCTGGGGTTGCATGTATTGAGGGAATTTGGCAACGGCGCCGACGAG
>JBBPRP010000008.1:0-40877 GCA_038093135.1 Leccinum longicurvipes
ATACCATGGCCAACGTCGTCCACCCACCACTGAATTTTCTCCACGAACCTACTCGCCTCTCTACTCCCCGCTTCGGGTTTGGGTTTGGCCTTTCGCAGGGATCGTCCACGGGGCCGAGCAGGCAGCCTATCTACACCCCTGGACACACTCAGCCATCTGCCTTCCACCAGTTGACCTCACATATCAGTCCACCACCGGCTGTCCACCGTGTGCAGAAGCGTCGTCATGAGCCTGAGGACGATGCGGAATCCAGTCGTCATGGCGCGAGGGATGTTGCGATGGACCGAAGTCCTACACCAGAACGACCGAAGAGGGCTGTTCCAAAGCGTGCCAAGGTTGCCTCACAAGACGACGAACCTAAGGAGGCACAGTCTATGAGAGCTGGTAAAAATATAGAGGGGGACGTCGACGTCGGTGTATTGCTAGGTATGTTGCATGCGACCACTGGGATGTTGTGATTGACGAGCGGCTGTCTAGCGAGCTTGCCACCCCAAGCACTTTTGCCACTTTTGACTTCTTTGATTAACGCGCAACCTTCACTGAAATCACTCATATTACCTCTTATACCCCGCCCAACGTTGGATACGGCGATACAAGCACTAGAACAATCTGCGAGGAAACTACGGGATGCCTATCCATATTCGAACGCGCCTGCTTGCTCCGCGAGTTCTGTTGGATTTGGGTTTGGATCAAACGGGCCACGGACTGGATTTGGGTCCACGATGGAAGACGAGCAAAGGAACAACGGAATGCGGGAGTCGTACATTCTCTCTCGACTGCGACCTCACATCCACGAATTTGTGTCCGCCTGCATGTCCTATGTGCCCTACTTTTCGTATGTGTCGGCGCAGACGGGCTCGGTGGGCCAAGCGGGTTCGTGGGCGCGGGGACAGGTGCAAGCGCAGCAAAAGGACAAATCACATCCGTTGGAAACATTTCTATTCCTCTCGGCGCTGACGACGCACATAACAAGTCAGCCACCACTGACGCAGGCGTCGCTCGCCCCGCTATTACTTCCACGGCTGTCGAAAGAATGGGAGGCATGGGTGGACCGACTGGACGAGATAGTGAATCGCGAAGGGGGCATGTTCGGGGGAGAGACGGTGCGGAGCTGGGAGAAGACGCTGGACGAGCTTTCGGAGACGAGGGGCCCTGAGGGATGGGGTGTGATGAGGGAGGTGAGGGACCGATGGGTTGGGAAGGTGGGATGGCTGGTCGGACGGAGCGTGGTACACGCGATGGAGGAGGAGGATTAATTTTTACCTTTTTTTTACACTTTTTTTTCGCACTGTATAATATCACTGTGGCGATACAGTTAACGCACTTGATGCTACCTCGTCATGTTCCTCTTCGTCTGGCGACTTTCCGGTCCTCCTCGGTTTCCGCTAATTCCGAGCGTCTCACTCGCGTGAATTCCGTTCGAAATTCCGAGCCAGTCGCTCCTCGCCCGATCAATCTAACGAGTACAATGCCTCTGCCATCCTCCCCGCTCGCTCTCTACCGCAACATCCTCTCCATCTCCTCCGTTCATCCCTTTTCCCTCACCCGGGCCATCGACTATTATTTCGACTCCCCGAAAGCACTCCACTCCACCAGGTCCTTCAACTTCCTCATCGCTCTTGCTCTCCGCAGCGCCTCCTTCTCTCATGTCCATCTCCTATTCCGTGCAATGCGCGCAGAGTCTGTCCCAGAAAATATGGACACATGGAAACTCCATGTCAGGTGGTTCGTTCGGATCGGCAAGTGGAATGACGCCTGGAGGCGCGTCCTCGAGATCTCAGCACAACGGAACGCAGCCCCCAACGTGCTCAACAATCCCATCCCCCTCCCCTTGTGGCTCGAGCTTTTTGGTTCCCAGAAACGCGGCGCCATGCGACACTGGGTTGTAACCGACCGTATGTCAGATACCGAACCTGGCAGTGACGCAATCCCGGTGGACCCTGCGCTTCGAAAGCGACTCGTGCCCCGCCTGTACCAAAGGTCTCGTACTGTCGAACTCTCGCAATATAGAGCCCTCATGCAAGTCTCCCCTTTGCTTGCCTCTCCTGACCAAGTTCAGATCACACCCAGAACCATCCATATCGTCACCCAGACCATGCACCGGGTGGGGCAGAACACATTAGCTCTCTCTACCGCCCTCGCGTACCTCAAGTCCCTTCCTCCCCACCTCAGACGGTGCGATCGGCGCAGAGTGCTCGACCTCGTCCACTTGCATCTATCCATGGTCGCTCCCCGCAGAAAATCAGGTCTGAAACGGCACTTTACCCAGCGTCGGGTTCTGTGGCAGTTTTTGCATGCTCGCCCGGATTTGAAGCCTTCGTCCACTACCTTGTTTTTGCTCCTCGGACCGTTGCGTGGCTGTCGCCGCAGTGGCACGCTCGCCATGCAATGTCTGCGACTCTTTCACAGGAGGTGGGGTCCGCGTGTCCAGTCTAGGTCGGTCCTACGACGTGTCGCCAGTCTTGCGCTCAAGGAGGGCCGCCTCGACATTGTCGGCTACATGCTAAAGCTGGACCGGCGCCGTAGAGTTCTCCATGATGCCTTGCCTCCTTCCTCCGTTTTCACCTCGACACGACAAAGACCTTGGCGGACGTTGTTTCGTCGACGAGGGGCCGAGAATAGGCGATGGCGTTTGATAGAGGACAAGTTCCGACGGCGGTTGGTCTCGAGGGCTCCCTCGTGAGCTGTGCAGCGGGCCTGTTGGTTACGCACCCACTTGTATACCTAGTTTGCTCAGCAGAGGATTGGCAAGGCCAGCACCGTATGCTGTTCTCCCAGATGGTGCCTTCCAGGAAACGATACACTCGATCGATGTTCGCGTTACCGACAGCTACAGTACTAGTGGCAGGGAACTACGAGTACATTAGAATGCAAGGTGCTTCGATGCTATAGGAATGTCATGCGAGAGAACAAGATTGAATGGAAGACATGCAGGGAACAAGAAGGCCAAAAGAATGTCCTATGAGTGAAGTCACAGGTAACACCTCGAGAAGGTGCTTGGAGGAAGACACGACGGCCAGTTGCCCGTCGAGATCGCTCCCTCCCACTCTGTCGCTACCGTACGGTATAGATCAAGCGCCGCTCGTGCGTTCTCGACCTGAGAAAAAACAAGAAGAGAGGGGCGAGATAAGTCAACTCTACGACCACGACACTGAACGGACGTACGGGATGTATGTGACCGTCTTGACAGCGTCGACACATGAGATGCCACATCAGCGTTTGCAGGCCAACCACTTGATTGGGTGAACGAAGCGCATTTCTGAAGGGTAAATACAGCGCGACATCGCGTGTTGCGACGGCGGGATGTGGGATACCTAACACTGTCCCCGATAAGACGACCATCCGATGAGCTCGGTCGTCGGATGATTGAAAAAAATGCGTGCACTCTACCCGAAAGGTCGTGCCATAGGCTGTGTCCAACAATTACTTTACCCTTGATAAGCTCCGCAACATGCTGCTGAACGCGATCAAACAAAGGCGCGTCCCCTACGTCAGCGGAGAATAAATTAAAAAAATCATCCAGTGTAAAGCCAGCGGGGTAGAGTAAGCAGACGTCGAACTCACCGGCTAGTAGATGGCAAGCTTCTATCCCGGTCGTAGCGGTCCGGTAATCGCTGACTTGCATGGTCGGGGCGACATAGGTGTCTAGTATCACATTGCCCCTATAGTCGATGATGGACACGCGACTTGACATCATGGATGAGACGACGGCGCGAAAGAGGAGGGGAGGGGATACACATACGCCAGCATCGCGGTAGTACCACCTGGTCCCACCCCTACATTGCTACAGGAGAGGGCGAGGATTTGGTCATTACTAGGGATAGGGTATTTGGCCTCCATCTCGAAAAATAAAGTGATGGTCATGACTTACTCTGCGCTCCAAGGTAGATATACGTGCGGCGAATGCACTCCGAGCAGTTGACAGGAAGTGGACTGCAAAAGGCTTTTGGTCGTTTGCAGATAAATGAAGGCGATAAGCTCCAGCGATCCTTCGTTCTAAATCTCAAGGGGGACGTGCCGTTCGTTGCGTTGTTCTAGACACAGTACCGTCCGTTTGGGTGGTAGGACTCCGCACGTACAAGTTCTGGGGGCGCCCGACTTGAGCTTAGGCACAGTGAAGAGGTAAAACCAAGGTAGAATGTGTCAACGTGATGGCCGCCAATCCAACCCTATACAAAAAAGTGATGTCAACAAAGTCCCTGAAACTTCATTCCAAGTGTCACCGGCGGGAGAAGAAATGAAGTTGGACAACCATCTGAAGATCTGCCAATTCAGAGCCTGCCGAAGCCTAGACTAACCCTTGGCACTTTCACCCACCGAATCATGAAGCTAAATAGCTTCCATAATAATCTTGCAAGGGGAAATCGCCTCGAGCTCTCGATGGCTTTAAGAGGTCTCAAAATCATATTTTGATGGCAATGGGATTACTCTCCAAAAGGGATGCTTCCGCTCTGCTGGGGGGCTCGTCTCTTCCAATGTGGGTGCACGCAGGGCCGATAGCGGCTAGTGAGCAAGCCTTGCACGCTGATATAGTCACGATGAGTAGACAGGCTGAAGCGAGAAGACCAGGAAAAAATTATACAAAGTATCTGTTGACGACTGCATCGCGTTGTAACCATCACGACGATGATGCTTCTGAGCACAATAAATCTCATTGATACTAAAGTCTGGAAGAAGTCCTGGTCAGCTTTCGGGAAGAGCCTTGGAGGAAAATATTCGGAACTTGCCGGTGCACCCAACTGGTACTGGTGATAGCATGGAACCGAGGAGCTAACCTCTGAATTCCCTTCCTTCGATGAAAGATCAAAAACTGTCTTGGTTGTACTGCCAGCAACAGCGTGGACACTTTTCAGTTGCCAGCAGCGGCATCTCGACTTACATCTTTGTTGAATAGACCTCATCCTTGACGGTATCCTGGATAACACGTTTGATCACGCCCGCGAGGTCTAATTGGATCTATCCACAGCGCGCTGTTTATCGCTAGACCATATTTTGTGTATCAGACCGATCGGGTATGTGCCTGCTAGGTAATTATGCGTACCCTCTGAGCTTTCAGCATAACTGGATAAAGACATGTACATTCCACGACCAGGAATGGTCCTGCAGGGTTGTTTAGACAGCTTACCAGAACTTTGCGTTCCCTCCTGGGTGCTCGACACAGCAATTGACCGTATGTAAGGTGGGGCATCTCTCTTTTCATTTTACCTTTTCTTTCTTTCTTTCTTTTTAGGATAAAAAAGGGGGAGAACGAGACTGCTCCACATCAGTTGGATCTCCGGTAGTACCACCGATGGCATCCTTTGGTTGCACAATTTTAGTTGTGACATCGGCAAGTTATCTCATCATTGATCCGGAGGCGTTTAAGACCACAGGGCTGGGGACAAGTACCGAGAAAGGTGGTTTGAATAGAGGTCAGCGCTTACCAACATCTCATACACACGATACGTACCGAGATGTGTTACCTAGTACCCCAATGACCAACCCTCGATCGGAATCTATACCCCATATCTCAGCGAGATGTCATCACGTTCCGGTGGAATAATGCGTGTGGTTTACACGAAAAGAGCGGATTTCGACCGCAATGGAAGGATTTCCTGCCCAACTAGCGCCATCCTTGCGCAACACGATTATATGTCAAGATTGCGATCTTCCGCCCATTAAATTCGACTCGGAGTCCCCGCCGGGAACTTGAAATATGCCTACCGATACAGTTTCGTTCCTAAGAGCATGTCGCGGATGCTGTGGATAAAAGAAGCGATCCCTGAGCCGGATCCAAAGACAGAAAGTCACTGCGAGCGAAGCAGTGGATAAATGGGTTTTCGTTTTATGCTGACGATATCGCCTAAGACAATAAATGAGACGCGAGGACGGAGGCATTGCAGTAGCATATCTAGAAAAAGACGGGAATTATCAGCCAACTAAACGTAAATTAGATCGTTGCCAACAGCCACGCTGAGGCCCTGACGAACACAACGGAGGATATGCAACGTCCGCGGAAAATTTTGAGTAACATGGAAGGTCCTGGGACTTTCACCAACGTGTTATTGAGACTGGGTGGATGCAATGAGCGCAGGCCGATGAGCTGGAGAAGAACAACCGACAAAACACATGGTGGTTGGTTCGGATATGGATATGGATTTGCCGCAAAAGGAAAACATCTCCGCTGAGCCAATAACATCTGTCCTTACTCGGATCCATCCACTCTCGGCGGCTGCGACGACTACAACTCGGCTGGTAACGAGCGGTAACAACTCCTCGTAGTTCGCTCCCATTTACCAGACTCGCTACACCCACAAAATGGACACAGCCGGAGAAAAACCCCGAACGACCACAAAACCTTTCGCCACCGCACAGCAGGAGAAACAGTGCCGGATCTGCTATGATAGCGACGAGTCAGATCCTTCCTTAGGAAGGCTGTTCAAACCGTGTCTCTGTGCAGGCACGATTAGCGTAAGCACACTCAGCCAATTTGCCAGCCGGCTGCATTGTTAATTACGCTCGCGCACACACCCCAGTACGTCCACATCAAATGCCTGCAGAAATGGAGATTGTCGTCTCGTTCCAATAACGCATTCTGGCGTTGCCCTCAATGCCACTTTCATTACCGATTTGCTCGCACCAGGGCGTACGGTCTGGGGACTAATCCAGGTAAGTTGCTTCGCTCTAACTTACTGATCAACTCCCCGTTCATATTCACCTCTAGTTATCGTCGGCTTCTTTTCTTCTTTCTTCTTTATTCTTTTGGTCATGTTTTCGTCTTATGTCACAAGCTACTTCCTCGCCTCCATCGAGGAGCAGTCCATGTTTGGGACAACCTACTTTTTCGTCTCTCCGATCGATGCCGCGCAGGACCTGGTTAGGGCAGCCATTCGGATTCTTCGCGACCAGGACGTGCTGCCCATAGACCTGGATGTTCCACAATCGTTCAATACGTCCATTCCATCCCGTCTCCCTCAACCCACCGGCCTACTTGGCCGTTTCATCCGCAGGTTTCTGTTGGGCTTACCTATGGTGGGGGTAGGGTCGCTCATTCACATGATCCTCACCCTCCCCTTCATGGGGCCACTCCAGTGGATCGCCCGGTGGAGAGGGAATAGAACCAGAAGGGGAAACAACACGGACCTCGCTGCTGCGGTGATCGTCATCTTCATTGCTATCGGAGCCGCAAGGTCAGCAGCAACTCTATTTTCCCCAGCTGCAACACTAATTATTTTCAGAGCTTTGTACAAGGTGTATCGTTATACCCGGATGTGGGCAGAGCGGTTCCTGACGTGGGCTGAGGATTCAATACTCGAAGTCACTTGAGACACATTCGTATTTTCGAGATCAAGTACATGTAGATAGTCAATGTAAGTGCAATATTGATATCCATTCACCAATTTCGTCGCAATTGGCGTTTGATGCCTTCGTATATGACCCTCGTCTCGTTGTTGCTCGAATCCAGCTCAGCAAGATATTGGCCAATGGCCATGTCTATACGTCCAGCAGGCAGCTCAGCGTGCGCAGTCGATGATTGTGGTCGTTTCGCCTCTTCTAGCCAATCACTGAGCAGGACAGCAATGTCTGCGGATATTGCCTGAACGCTGGCCTGGTTGTTGAAGGGTGGGACCTGGCATCATAAAATTTATTCAGCGACCCACCGTGCGTAAAGGCTGCGAAAACACTCACGTGCGACTCGTACATGTCATGTAAAACATCCCATATCTCTGCATGTGGCACACCGCATTGGACCAAAACTCGGGGTGTCCAGCCTTTTGGAAGGTGTGCTTTATTTCGCAATGAGAAAGAAATGAGCAGCGTCGCAACATAACCTATAATAAATGTCTATCGTATCCTTTGCGGATATAGCAGGAACTACCGACTTACGGAGCGGGAATGCACTTTCGGAGGGATAGAATCGTTTTCCTAGCGGGACAACGCTCGCTATGACGTGATCTGCGTGCGCGTGCGCGTCTGCATCTTTTTCCAGAGCTGAACGAGGGGTTAAACCTACACATTTGTCGAAAAGTGTTCACCTTACCGTCTTCAAATATCCGGTCCCAGATGGGCCGAACCATGTGTTCGTCCCGGTGTTCCGACACGTGAAGAATAAGGAGTTTCATAACGGGCAGGTCAAAAGGTTCTGCATACGATTGATAGAGCTTAATGGGTTGCGGTGAGACGGGGGGAGCAGACGACAAATTGAGGGGGCACACCTCTGATATGGTGAATAACCTCTTGTTTAACTGCCGGATCCTATGACCTTCCTCGCTAGGGTTGCTTGCGTGAGGGAGTAATGCATTGTACACCTCAAGTTGCACCTGACCCACGTCAAGCTTTTCTTCGAGGTCAGTGAGGAACGCAATGGCAGTTTCATGCCTGCCATTGGCGGCTATTGGATGAGACTTCGCGTTTCCAACTGCAAGGGTGAAATACTCGATCCTCGTGCTCAAGTCCAAGTCAACACTAAGAATGATTTGGATCAGTAGGTTCCAAAGAGGATCTTGATGCTCGTACTCAGTAGATTCTGCCAAGACAGAAAGGACTTCAGCAGCACGCAGTGGCTGGCCATCTTTGACGTAAAACTGCCACAAAAGCTGATATTTCGCAAGTGTAACAGGTTCTCGCCGAAGGTGGGCTTCAAGGTATTGGGGTCGTAACTTCGCGCCCATCAGCATTCAGTGGTCGAGGGAAGTAAAACGTGCGCACAGCCAATAGCTCATCAGCCAACCCTTTGTCAATCAGCCAGTCGTACAGGGTCGAGTGGAACATCTCATCTTCGCTAGAAAATGCGAGTGTGTAAGCATGATTTCGAATCGTATCGAGGTCCTCTGCGGGTGTCTGGGCACGGGAGGCCTTTTGCTCAAACGAGTCGAGAGAACGGAGAACGAGCTGATAACAGTCGGCACGTTTCTTGAAAAAAACAGCACGATCGTCGTTGTTTTGACACCCAGCAACCCAATACTCGAGTCCGACGTTATCCGGGTCGACTGCTTGTGCACAACTCAGAGGGAGTTCAACGGCGCCTAGGGTGGATCAGCTGCTGTGGAGCAGGTTGCATACGGGCGCTCACGGACCTTTTGCGAAACTTAAACCTCGGTATTCATCGCAAACCTCACGGATCTTATCGAATTCCAATATGCGTGCCCCTTTTGTGAACAACCTGATAAATAGCCGAATGAGAATGTGACAGTTGTGCGGAGGATGTGATTACCTCAACGACTCTCCTAACCAATTCTGTCGTTCGGCAGGGTTTCGTGATTCGATCGCCTTGCGGACGTTTTCTCGGGCCTGCATCAGACCAATCAGTAGGGGGCCCGGCCTCGAGGAAATCTCATATACCTTGTATAACATAACGTCATCGGTGCTGCAAAAAGAGCCACATCGTTGCTGTAAAACTTCGCTGATGGTGTCCACCTGATCACGACATCATGTCAAAACACGGTTCCATGGGTGCGCAAACGGGCAATCGTACGCTGATCTGCTGACCAATCTGCTGATCGATCACAACGTTGACTAATGCACGCGATGCATTTATTCCATTCTGGGTGGTAATCAATTCCTCGTAGGTCATCGCAGTCACTAGTTTCTGAGTCTCGCCGTCGCATCTTGTACATGTCAAGCCGTGCACACCCCGATCACAGAGGAACGCTCACTGGGCTATCAGTTCTCCTAATCGATAGTCGTTCAGCAGGAGCACAAATGATATGGCTTCAATTGTTCTCGTGAGAAGAGCCTGAAGCTGGGCTACTGAACTTTGTTCTGCCTAACAGAAACGTGAAAACAACGCGACAGCAATCAACAACTGAAGGCAAACCTTCCACGCTTCTTGCTCGTGACCCACCGTGTTGCGCGACGCAGCGGGATCACCAGGTGTTGAATGGAAAAGATGAGGATTTTTGTCCAAGAACTCCTTAAGCGCATACAGGTTCTTTTGGATGGTAACGAGAAGGTTATCATTAACGTTCAACTCCTGAAGACCGAAAGCACTGCACAACAAACGGAATAGGTACGCCGTGGAGGAGATATTGAGATACATACCCGGGCTTCGTTATCTTGTCTTTCCAAAGCGGTCGGATGAGGCGCGCAAAGTACATCGCAAAGCCTTCTCTACGACCACTGAATATTGCACTTCCCGAACTTTCGCCTACATGTGGGAGGTGGTCATGTACCGAGAAGGAAAACGGGTGTAGGACTTACTTGTGCCATATGTTACCCTCTCTGTCCAGATCGGACGTTCGCCAAAGTCGTAGAACGCTTGCTTTGCAATGTTCACTACATCAGGACTTACGGTACACAATGTGCCAGGCGTCGAGTGATCGCTGGTATCCATGAATGTATTTCCACAAGCAAGTCCGAGAAGCATAGCACATGTTTGGTCTCTCCCAAAGCTGTAAGCCACGACGTCAGCATGGCCCTCAGAGGGGATAGTTGAATCCATGCCTGTCTCTGAACTCGATGATTGGCTGAACCGCACCCTCGGACTGCGCCTCCTCGATGACGGCTCTTAGATAATCCAAGGCCCTTCGTTTCACCAGAAAAGTAAGCCCGACGTTGGTGAGAATCATGAATTGTCGAGGAGGCTCCGAATACTGCAATGCTAACTCGTTGGTGACGGCGGGCGATGGAGCAGCGGACGGCGGCAACGATGATCGTGGCACGCTGGCCATTGCCCAAGTACGCCCCGGAATAGCCAACAAAGTAGCATATTCTGTCAGTGGTGGGCGCTGGTTTCCGCTCGTTGCATACGAGGAAGTAGAATATGCCGTCGGCTGAGAGGTTGCGTACTGTTGTTGAGTGGATGTGGACACCTGGCCAAGTGTGCCTGTGTGGGCTAGATCAGGAGAAACGCAGAGCAAAAAGTCAGTGCCATCAGTATCGCCTGGCTGGGCTGCGATGGTTAGACCGTCCTGATAGCAAGAGTTTTCTAGACCAGAAATAATGAACGGACGAGAGGGAGAAGGTAACGGGGCCACACGAGTAGCACCGTAAGAGGTGGATGGGGCGCGGTTTGATGGACGCGCGAGTTCGTCGGGATGGAAGAGGTTCGACGGGGGGAGGCGTACGTGTACGAGTTGGAGAGGACGTGGAGCACCGGGCGGGTTAGCAGTTGGGGCGTACGAAAAGCTGGGGGAAGCGGGAGAAAAATAGAGACGAACACCATTGATGGTGATGGCCACGAGTTGCACGCCAACACGAGATTCGGCGGGGTCAACGACATGCAGTGCAATGATCTGAAAGTTGGAGGGGTTTATTGCTGGGGAGGCGGGAGCTTTGTCTTGAGCAGATTTATACAGGTTAGCGAGTGTCTGAATGTGCTGAACTGCTCTTTCCGAAGCTAGATGATAGAGTGAGATAACATTTTTGGCGGAAAGGGTGTACAGGCAATTGCGTTTGTGGTCGGCGATGACAGAGACGATGCGGTCTAGAACGAGGACAAGGGTGAGATGAGGACGATGAGTCGAGGTAAGACGGACCGTCTAGTTTTGGGGACGAGAAGCGGGGGAAGAGGCTCTGAACTGCGCCGACGGAATGGTTGACGAGTTGAACCCTCTTTCCAAACCAGGACTCCGATTGCTGATAGTGTAGTTCGTAAAGACAGCCGTCCTGAGAGCCAGCCATGAAGATGCGACCCTGGGGAGTGCCGACGACGGAGGTCATTTCTACGTCAGTTGGCACAGAGAGGTCTGTGGCATACATCTTGATGTCTTTACGGTTGCTCTGGGGGATAGGAGAAACGGAGAGGCCGATGAGGAGGACGGAGACGGGGGTACACAATACCATGAGGGAGGATATTTCGTCAACGAACACGGTAGGCTTTGGACTGACGACAGCGACATGAGTGATGACATCCGGCTGGTCTGCAAACGAGCTGATGTCGTGACTGTGGGGAGGTGAGTAAGGGGAGAGGAAGAGAAGAGGAAGAACGGACCTGTGTAGGTAGTCCCAGAGAAAGAGCTTGTGGTCTATTGAAATCCATACACGCTCTATCTCTGGGAGGAGTCCCATGTGGGAGGTGACGCTGGTGGCTGGGAGAGGGATGAGCGGGGAGAAAGAAGGAGAAAGAAGACGCACTGTTGTAGTACTGGAAGAGGGCATCTGGGATGCCAACGAGCCTGCGCTTCTGGAAGGGGACGCGATAGTCGTCTGGGAAGACACTGTAAGCAGCTGAGGAAGGAGGACCTGCAGCTGGACGGAGGTGAGCGGGGGACGCGGGGAAGGAGGATAATACAGACGGGGGAGGAGGAGGTCACCAAGGTCGGGAATGGACTGGGCGTCCTTGAGGAAATAATCGTGAAGAACGCGCGCGGCGGTGGTGAGAGCGGGGAGGTCGACGAGGGGCGGGAGGGCGCGTGTCTGCGTCATCGTCGGAAAGCACGTTGACCAACGCGCGCGCGACTCGCTCGGTGTTTTACAACTCGGTCACTGAATAGGCAACTTATTCCCACATTCCAGATTTGGTAGGCTCATAAGAGTCAATCTCGATGACGGCATCGGTCAAGTTGCCATACGGTTGCACAATGTCATGACCATCGTCCGTCCCAAAGTCTCTTCCTCGCACACAATAAAATCTGGTTCATCGCCAGGTCGCCTACTCAATGGCATTCTGATCAGTGGTCCACAACATTACCCACTATGTCAATATGATTCATCTCGAGCATGCCCGTAAGTCCATTGTCCTCTCCCCTTTCCTACCAGCTCACCCCTGGCAGATATTCGCACGAAATCTACCCCACGTCCACTACACACAGGCCGGCGGGATCATTGGTCACACTTCATGCATCTTGTCATGCTCTACAAGATCGCTCGCCGTAAAATTCATCACCAGTGCTTCGGCTTTTTGGTACACTCCTCTCAATATACTGCATTGGCTACGAGAGCTGGAAGTTCACCATCTGGTCCGGTGTCATTTACTTTGCAGAGCGCATGTATCGTAGATACCGCGTGATGAGAACAACCGAGGTTTCAGAGGTCCTCTTTCACCCAAGCAGCGCAATGGAGCTCCGCATCGTAAAAATGAGATTCAGGCATACACCTGGGGCCTCGTGGCTTTTATCCAAGTCCCTGAGATCTCCCACCTCCAGTGGCATCCAGTACGTACGTTCTACCCACCTTGATTTCACACTCTCACATCGCTTCCGAGTTTACCACCTCCGCTGCAAGAAGACCGGGGCGGCCCGGAAGGTCACGGTGGCAGGTGTATGCGGGTGTTGCCGGGTTAGGTTCAGTAGTATAGCCGAGCTTAGTCGGTTCTCCGAGTCGTCCCTTCCAGTGTATAAAGCGCCGTCGTGCGCGGGGCCATTCCCTCTATCCCTTTCCTTCCCGATTCTCCGTACATATACATCCACCAGGTCGGTGACTGGGCGCATGCTCTTGATGAACGTCTCCCTTTTGATAACAAAGCCGCCGTGCTCATCGGTGCCGGCATGATCGGTATGTCCTCTCTCACGATCGCCTCTAGTTCATCTCAATTCTCCGCGGGTGTTACTCCTTTTCAGTCCATACTGAAGCATACTTTCCGGTGCTTACCGTTATCGATCATTCCGTAGTTCCGCCATGATCGATGCCGGCAACACCGGAAACTTTGTTAGTCCAGCCTTCATGACTTTGGTAGCGTCGAAAGAAGAGATATTCGGGCTCGCTCTGTCGTGTCGAGTACTTTTGGGTCTGTCGCAACGCACCCTCCTTTGGTTGGTTCCAGTCACTTCTGCGAGAGGTGGAAGCCGCTCAGTTGGACCGTGAGCACCAGTGACTGCCTCCCGAAATGTACCTTCTTGCTCACACCTCTTCCAGTTGCTTCGCATCAATATTTATTTGACTCGGCAAAAGTTGATGAAAACATGGTTTGGAACATTGTGGTCAACGATTTCGGTGCCGAGTACCATCTTCTTTCACTACTCCGCACACCCACCATGTTCAGTTGTTTGGACTGGAAAAGCATCTCCACATGAAGTCCGGGAAACAATAGAAATCGGCCAATACCTGCCCAGTCGCACCGTCCGGCTCAGAACCTCCCGCATTTCGTTCTTTTTACATACATAAATAAATAGTAAATAAAATGCCAGACATCGATGGACCTGGCCCGATGACCAAGACCGTCAAGGAGGCGACGGTACAACATACTATTAATTACGTCGAGTTTACATTTGCAAAGCTTAGATCATTGCTCGACACTGCGCACTTCAGGAACACTTCTGAAGTAGTCCATCTTTGCGGTCGCTTGTGAACACGGTTACATTGCCAGTGTCTCTGTGGGCCTGCGGCGGGTTTTCATGCAGAGACAAATTATGATATTAAGGTAATAACAACGCAAACGCAATAATAGCACGCGGCAGCTTAGTACTCAATCTTCAGGTTCACTGTCCTCAATTACTATCGGATTTTCGTGTGTGCCGGAGCGAATATGTATATCATTCGACTGGAGTGGTAATGAGAGACCTGGTCGCCTGAAGCACTCGATGCCGGCCTGCGGAACGTTGGACGTTACGGGATCGGGTGGCGTGGCAAAGGAAGAGGATGCGAGGGATGACATTGACTCCGGAGACGATCGCGATAGTGTTGCTGATGTTATGGAACTTTGCTTTGGTGGCCAATGAACACGGGTGTACTTGTAGGTGCTTTGATCGGATTGAGTGATGTCGGGTTCCGCCTAAACAAGAATACACACAACGAACGCTGGTTCAAAGATCACGGGAAATATGGTATACACAAAGAAAAACCTACTGGAGGGTGCGAGGTCTGGCACAAGTCATGTATCCTAATACTAGGGTGGGAGATCTGTGAACTTGATGATGCCGCTGCTTCATCGAATTCGCTGTCCGAGGTGAGATCAATAACCAACGGTAGTTGCTGTGGCTCAGGCGTGCGGAGCCCAGAACTGCGAAGGCGCGTCGTGAAGGGGGGTCCCGATTTCCTAGTTGGGAAGCAGAGCTTGACCTTTCCCTTTGACCTCATGTGGTTGATAACGCGCTGTGCCACTATCGATTCATTGTGAGAGGGCAGAAAGTGGTAAAATATAACGCTGCATTACTCAGTGTGCTCCGTGGGGAATTACGCGCGCTCGACTTTCTGATTTTCTTGAGTAACGGGGTGCTTGCAGGATCAGGGGGGGCCATGCGCCGTTTGGTTGAGAAGAAGGGGACGTTGCGGTACGTGCTTGTGCGGCTGTCCAATGGAATCAATACAAATGCCAGGCAGATCAAGATAGCGGACATGATTGACCATTTATCATATGATTCCCGGGCGGCTGCGATCAACGGCCCGTATTGTTCCTGGACCCACGCACAGACGTCGGCAAAGCCACGTTCCGAGTAGAGTGCCGCTACGATGACCTCGAACGAATCTGCGGCGCTTTTCGTACTATGGGACTGGGATGGGAGTTCATACGCGCCTGCCTTTACCATGAGATGAGTAAATGTTGCGTTGCTATTTACGGCTGAACGTATATTCTGGAAATGTGGAATGAATCTGTGACTGTGGCTGTGTTGTGATCTGAACTCACGGTGTACAAGCCAGGCGCTGCGTTAGGGAAGAGACGATAGAGATACAACGCTACAGAGAGGTGCATGACAGCGTCGCCGACGAATTCTAATCTCTGTTTCTCGTCTGCACTAGATGCCACAATAGATTCCCAGTCGGAAAGCCTGGGTAGGGAGAAGGAGTAGTTAGGGTCGTTGATAGTTGCAATGATGGCATTCTGAAGGGTGTCGTGGATGGTAGGTCCTTTCCTAAGTTTTACCATGATGATGGCAGAATGACGTGAAGGCCGCTGACGTGGGATGAAAGGGGTAAGTACGGACGGGAGGTCAGGCAAACTTACCTTGACCTCTACCTACACGTGGGGGTGGACGAGAGCATGATGGCTGAGACAAACAACACGTAAATAACTGACTCCGGTGGCGATGATTGAGACCAGTCTAGATTAGGCAATCAAATAAGAACTCGTTCGACGATGTCCGCCACTACGCCAGCCGCGTCATCGTCTGGTGCTGTATCACCCACTACTGCAGACCCGGCGTCGATCGATCGCCTCGTCCTCGAGTACCTCCACGGACGCGGTCACAAGAGCGCAGAGTCTGCCCTGCGCGAAGTTCTCGAAGCTGGTACCACAGAAGAGCCCGACAAGACCGTCTCCTCTGATGAACTTGTCAAGTCTCTTGCAGTATTCGCACAGAAACCTTCCCGTCCAGGGGAGAACGTCTTAAAGGACAACATCAATGTCCTCCAGGAGTTGACCACCATGGGCAATCCTCCCAATATACAGAACCTTATCGCAAGCCTGGGTGGTGTCGGCGCGGAGGACATACTTTCGGTAGACCCCACTGATAAACAAGAGGGCTTCAAGGAACTCGAGGCGTGGGTCCAAGGCTCCTTGGATATGTACAAGGCATGCCCCTCCCCATTCTCCGACCGCCCTCTCCCTCACCCCCATCTTTCAAGCCCGAGTTCCGTCCAATACTGTATCCGATCTTTTGTCACTTCTATCTAGATCTCATCCAGAAAGGTTTTAAGGAAGCTGGTGCGTTGATCGTCTGTTGCAAACATACGAGACTCTCAAGCGCAGGCAACGACACCAACTCTTTAGCCATACGGTTTTACTCTTCGTTCGCTCCCGCGCTCACCCCCAGCCATAACTCGACTCTGCATCACCTCTCCACACTCCTCTTGCCTTCACATGTTCAGAACGATCCCCTGGCACAGTGTTTTCTCAACGAAAAATATATAATCAGAATATCCCGTTCAGGCTTCAGCCTTCTTGTAGGGTGGTTGACAGAGGGCGTTGGTGGTGAAGCATTCGGTGCAGGAGATGGCTTTTCTGGTGAAATGGGAAAAAGGGGGAGAGCGGCCGTCATGCGTGTCGTGAATAATCACCTGCGATTCGACGGTGATCAGCTCTTCTCTCCCCTTCGTTTCCATGCTCACTTTCCTCCTAGTCACTTCTGCTAGTACAACTGTCGTGTCTCTAAACGCATGGGAGGAGTCCACCGGGCTTCTTTCATCACTCATTCCCAAAAGTGCTCAGGCTACGAACACTTCTGCCATCCCGAACCCGAATACGTTCAACGCCTCGAAAGGGGAATTGAAACTTGGTCCTCCTCCAATTCCAGAAGATCTACGTACAGAGACAGAGCGAGTCCTTCGAGAGCAGGCAATGATGGACCGAGATCCCAATGCACAGTATGATGTACATTTTGCCCGATCACAAGTCGTCCCTGGTGTCATTTCACCGACTGAAGCGGATATGCTTCCCCGTCCGCCTTCCTTCAAAACGATCGATGTGCAAAGGGAAGTAGAAAAGGTGAGGGATGCAAGGAGACGCATACGGCTTGAGCCATCTGCTCTTACTTCCGTCGACCCCGGTTCTGCACAAGGCGCAGCTGCGCGATCACGAGCTTTGCCAAGCATCTGTGCGTACACATTGCATGACGTGGGAGAAGGGTAAGTCCTCGAGCCCTTGAGTTCATAACTTGATGAAGACGGATGATCCCAGTGCCCCGTGTTGCGTTTTCTCCCCCGATATTACGCTCATGGCGGCTGGTTTCTCGGAGAGTTACATTCGTTTATGGAGCTTGAAAGGCGAAAACTTCAAAGGGTCGCGGAAAGACAAGACACCCGATACGGCAAAGAATTGTAAGTCTCCTGAAATCTGCTTGTGTCCTGGAATCTCTGAGTTTTGTATCTGTAGCTAGCGCCTCTAGACTTCGAGACAGAGAAGGTACTACGACTCGGAAACTGGTTGGGCACAGTGGACCAGTCTATTCTTTGTCTTTCGATCCCCACGGTGGCTCTGCAGTACCTCCGAGATATCTCTTGTCCTCCTCAGCGGACGCCACAACTAGGCTCTGGTCGCTGGACACGATGACAAATGTCGTTGCGTACCGCGGTCATCAACAGCCGGTTTGGGATGTTCAGTGGAGCCCCATGGGCATCTATTTTGCGACCGCTAGTCGGGACCGAACCGCGAGACTTTGGACCACGGATCGGACGTCTTGTCTGAGGATCTACGCGGGACACTTGAGTGACGTTGACGTAGGTAGACTGGCAACCACTTGTGTTTCGCTGACCCATCTGCCTAGTGTGTTCGTTTCCATCCCAACTCGATGTATTTGGCAACTGGATCGAGTGACTGGACTGCTCGCCTATGGGACGTTCAACGCGGCGCATGCGTGCGGGTATTCATCGGGCATCAAGGATCGCTCTCTACACTGGCGATTAGTCCAGATGGTAAGTATCTTGCTAGCGCAGGGGAAGACCTCGCTATAAATCTCTGGGATTTGGGGTCTGGCAAGCGAATCAAAAAAATGACGGGTCATAACGCATCGGTGTACTCTTTAGCGTTCAGCGCAGAGTCCTCGATGCTTGTTAGCGGAGGTGCAGATTGGACGGTGCGATGTTGGGACGTCAAAGGTGCTGGCGGTCAGGCCAAACCACGAGAAAACGGAATGGATGAAAGTTCGGGGCTCCGTGCGGAGGATGAAGGCAATGAAACGTACGTGTCAGAACACGTTGTGAGGTCGTCGGCTGATTTATTCGCATCGATTACAGTTCCGACTTGCTCGCAACTTTCCCGACAAAGCGAACGCCGATAAACCAAGTTCACTTCACGCCACGCAATCTCTGTTTGGTGGCAGGTAGCTACCTTGCTCCAGAATTGAGATAAATTGCCTCGGGTGCCCCGTATCGATACGGATTGTATGTCCTCGCAACCTGAGATGTTGCCGAGGCTGTTATCTCCACAGGTCGCCACGCGTACCCCTTTGAACGATGTTTGGAGATCGTCTTCATTATCATACATGTATTCAGTTCCCGTCGTTAAATCGAAAATGGATTGCGACGAACCTTACAGAGAACAAATGCCTGTCTTTGACGAGAATTGTGATACTAGTGTATGGTCGTTGATGATGTTGAGCGAGCGGGCGATTATGGTGTTTAACTCGTACTCTTCGCGGTCGTGCTAAATAGGACGGCTATATCGACTTGATCATATAGGATCACGTGACCGATGGATGTCACTCCGCACATGGCATTGAAAGTCGCTGCATAACTCACCACTGCCACTCAAGATACCTGAGCCTCGATTTTTCTTCAGCTTACATTTCTCCACTCACCGACCTCGCTTCGACAGCCCCTGTCAGTTTGTTTTCAAATGGACGCAATGGAAGAAGATCCCATAGTGGCCACCAGTTCTTCCTTCCCTGAAGGTCTCCCCGATGGACCCGAGGGCACACCGAGTTACATGCCCCCTCCTCGTATGCCACCGTCTCGGATTCCGTAGACATCCATTCACTGATCATTTTCCCCCGCGTTCCCCCCATTCCACACCTTTAGCGGCACCAATACCCACCAGCGCGCGCGAATTTCGAGATGTCCAGGTCAAAGTACACATCAGGAGACCGGAAAGGGACTCTTGGGCTTACCTCGGTCGTGCACTCGTCTCTCAGGAGATGGCAGGCCAGTCGTCCCGTGTCGGTACGAACCCGTGTCTACATCCGCGCCCGTGCATCGTGCTCATCATGGGCCCATACCTTCAGTGGTCCGCTCCATGACCTCCGGCAAGGTGATGGTATCGTTCGGCGAGGTGCGTGACACCCCTCTCTTTTGTTTTCCATCGTCCCCTCGCCTTATCGAGCGCGTGCATTCAGTTGTCGGACCTACAAGCCGAGAAGCGCGGCAATTTCGTCGTTATCGGTTGTGTCGAAGGCGCTCGTGTCGTGTCGTGGTCGTTGAACGTACGTCGTTTTCGTTCGTCGCGACGCGTTCGTGTTCGCGCGCGTGTGAGTGCACGTGTGGCTAACTGGGAATGCGCCCACGTTAGGCCTTGAATAACTCGGACACCCTCCGTTTGCTCGCGAGCATCGAGCTCGCGTGCTATAGGTGCCGAGTCGCCCTCATAGATCCCCGAAATCATGCCAAGTCACGCAGGCGCATCGAGCGCGTCATCAAGGACGACAGACGCAAGAGACACAAGCGGCGTAAAGATCAAGATGCCATGATTGATGCGTTCTCCAAGCAAAATCTCGACGAAGGTGACATGGAACCGAATTCGTGATGCTCACTTGTCGAAGGTTTGGATAACACCAACCTATAACGTTCAACGACTTTTTGTTATCTGGACTTCGACTCCGTAATTTTCACGGGTCGTACCAGGTTGTACCCAGTTGTTGCATTACTTATCAACCGTCCATTGTAGCGATCACATTCCCAACCCTCGACGACGGTGTCCTACTATTTGTGTTCCTTGACGCATCCCGGATATGTAAACCAGTTTTATGAATGCAGTGGCCCACCATGAACTCCATGCCTAAGAACCCCCCTGAACGTGAATGCTAATTATGTAACTAGGTAAAAGTCGTGGAATTACATTGCTGAACCAACGAAAATAGACAAGTGGTCGCCAAGCTCAACGCAAGACATAAATACTTTGAATATCCAGCAAATTGCTATGTTCTTTTACTAAAACAACTATTCGTGTTGAAAAAAAATGGTGCATACCGACGTTGTGGGAGCACAACGCGTTCGGTATACTTTGCAGATGCTCAATCGAAGGTACTACAGCAGGGGAGGGTGGGAATTGGAGTGTTGGAGTTCATCTACACCTTGCCCAGACGCATAGGCAAGACTGGAAGATGATAGTGCCGTTGCTGACGACATCGGCCGTGATTCTGTCTGTGTTGTCATAGGTGTTCGCTCTGTGTATTGGGGGGGAAGTTCGACGACCGCAGGCGTAACTTCGGGGATATTATCTTCAGCGTCAGTATGAACGATGAAGCGAGTGGGAGGATAATGACTCGTCATCCCCGCCATTGCAGCTTTCTGGCGACCACTCGATGACATGGACGCGGACACGGATGAATTAGTAACGTCACCGAATGCCGCAAGGCCGCCGTGTGAATTCGATGGAGAGTGCAGCAGCTGACCATAGGGTGGTTCCGATGAGCGGACCGAGGGATCAGTGGGTAAGGAATCGTGGTACGGCGTGCCAAACCCTGACCCGGACCCGGGAACAGAAGGTGAGCCAGATGAAAGGAGGGGAGCCAGGCGAGTGTCGGAATTGGAATGGAAGGGATACGGGTGAACTGGGGGATGTTGGATATCAGTACCAGGATCCATGTCCAACGAAGCCGAACGTTGCCGCTTCGACACAAGCCCGCCCTGCCAACCCTTGCGGCGACGACGGTTTAGGTACCAAGCCACAAGTGAGACGATGGCCGCAACACCAACACCTGCTCCCACTGCTGCTCCGACAATGGTACCCGTAGCAACACCGGACGATGTATTATGAGATGACGTGGGAGAACTAGTCGATGAAGTCGACGAAGGACTCTGGCTTGTGGTAGAGGATGGTGAAGCCGAATTGAGACAGTTGTTGACATTGGAATCGGCGACGGTCATTGTGTCAGAAGAGCCACCTGAGCGACCTTGTGCATCCGTCATTGTGAAAATAATCGTGGTTCCAGCTGCAACGTCGGCATTCCATGAGAAATTCGACCCTGACGAAGGGGACTGGACAGAGAACGATTCTCCGCCGGGAATGAGTCCCTAGATGTGCAGATCTTAGCAACGAGTTCAAGAATGAAATAGCCAACAAGACTGACAGTGACTGTAACAGGTAGGGTGGCCCCGTCATACTGGCTGAAAGTGTAAGAACTAGTGTGAGGTGAGTTCCTCGAATATAAAGGATGAAAGTCGTGGATAATATACCTGCATTGTTGTAGCGCAGATGGTAGACTGAAAGTATATGCAAGAGTGGGATTGTAGATAGCACAGGAAGCACTTCCAACTGTAGGTCCTACAGTAATCAGGTCGGATGTCCCACCAGTTCCAAAGCCAGTCGCGTCGGACATGGTCACTAGAAATTTGGTTTCGTTGTAGTATGGAAAGGACGAGACTTGGTATACACCCTGATTATTAGTGAACGCGGTTGACGGTACATCTATGGTCATCGGTACGTCGAAAGCCTTGCGATATGGACTGAGGGAAACGTCAACATCTCTGAGATGGGCGACTCACGGGCGTCAACATGATTTTGAAGGGTGCCTGACCCCCTACGGTTCACGCATATTAGCATAGATTCGCCAAAGGACTCGAACAGGCTAACTTACCTGTCCAGCTGATGTTTAGAGAACCACATTGGGCCGGGGCCGACCCGAGGGTCACGCTGAACGATAGCGCTCCAGAAAGGTATAAAGCAAGGGAGAAGAACGCAGGTATAAGAGAAGAACGCATACTCAAAAGATGGACGATAGCTTGGAAAGAAACCGAAAAAAAAAATGAACAGCTTCCCCTCGAGAAAAACGCTGGGGCAGACTAGGAATCAAAATTTGTGCGAGGGGAAGGAAACGCTGTATGCGTGCCTGCTACTAGCCATCGCAATTATTAGTCAGCAAACATGACAACGGCACATATACCCATCATCGTCAACAGGACCCATCATGGGGCGATACACACTTATTTTAAATCCAAGGATCAAGTGGGATCGGACGTCCTTTCCGACCGTCAACGTGGCCAGCCTGGGAGGCCACCTGCCCGAGATCTCCTTGGTCTACGGCGAGGAACGTTCTGTGTTGGCAGAATTTCACTTACCACTGGTACTGTAAGAAGTGATCGTGACATCACTTTCAGTGAGCACACGACGTACATTCAAGAGACCGTCGAAGATCGGCATCAGCCAGTTTCAGTACTAACCTGGACGGCCGGGCGGGGGGAGCGTCAGGGGCCACAGTCACCGCCACAATAATTAGGTCTCCGCACTAATTGTACGGGATTTTCCGTGCACTGGCTCTCGGGCACGAGACTGCCATCCTCGTCGTCAACAGCGTCAAGAAGACCCGCGTCAAGGTGAGTTTACCCGCCAGAGAGCACAGTTCTCGCCCATGGAATCCATGTATGCGCATTGCGATATTCATATTGAAATCGCGTACGAGTCGATCTCGATGCCGGATGGATGAGTTGGGCAGAGCTGGATGTGGTCCGGACTCGCAACTGACTGCCTTTCGTTCGCAGATAAAAGATGGGTTTCGCACATAACAACGGTTCGTAGTCGGTCTACTGCTGAGTACCTCGCTGCGGCCTGATTCGGCGGCTATATTCTAGTTCTTCATGGTAACCACTTCCGCAAGGACTGGCAGCGCCGCGTGCGCACCTGGTTTAATCAACCCGGCCGCAAGCTTCGCCGGCGCACAGCTCGCAAGGCCAAGGCCGCCAAGCTTGGTGTCCGCCCTCTCACACTCCTCCGCCCCGCTGTCCGTGGCCAGACTGTTCGCTACAACCGCAAGCTCCGTGAAGGCCGCGGATTCACCTTGGCGGAACTCAAAGAGGTGGGCATCAACCGCAAAGAGGCACGCGGCGTTGGTATTGTTGTAGACCACCGGAGGAGAAACTTGAGCGAGGAGGGCAAGGCTCTCAATGTCGAACGGCTCAAGGCCTACAAGGCCCGGCTCATCGTCTTTCCCAGAAAGGCCTCCAAGCCGAAGAAGGGGGACTCTACTGTAAGCGTTCATGCCGTGCGCTTGGATCCAAACATCTGATCATGGTATCAGAGCGACGACCTCAAGGCTGAGACGACACGGGCTGCTCTTCCTCTTCCCGATCCATATGTTCACGAGCCTCCTCGCAAGATCGCGGATAGTGAACGGTCGTTCGAAGCATACAGGACTCTTCGCATCGCCCGCGCCAATGCCCGATACGAGGGTAAGCGCAAAGTGCGGGCTGCAAAGGTACGTCAAATTCCACAGAGTCACTTGGCATCGCTCGAATCACCTTTGTCATGCAGAAGGAGGAAGAGGAGGCAAACAAGAAGAAGTAAAATGTTTACTTTATGTCATGCACTTCCATGTCACACTTTCCCCCTGTACACTCCCAAAATCCGAGCACATTTCAGCTGGGTTCGGAACGTCACATTCAGGATATGCCCTCGTATGAGCGTTGTTTCTTTCCCCTCGAGTAATATGTCGGTCATGAATGTTTGACCGTTTATTGTGGCATGCTATGCCACTCGATATAAGGATATATTATGGCTCAGTAGCGTCCAACGATAGATATGCAACGCAGATAAGGCAGCCAGCCAATTGTCAGTCCGCCTTCTTCACTACCGCCTCTTGAATTTCTTTATCCGCAACCACACCGATAAGGCGGGCTTGATCTGCGACCGCCTTCAGAACATTTAGCACTTCTCCGTTGCCTTTGATAAAACCAAATTCGGCGTAGACGAGTCCCTGTTCCCGGGCGTATTGTTTCACCAACACGCTTGCTTCACGCAAGTTGTGACGCGGAAGACGAGGAAAGAGATGGTGAGTGACTTGGAGGTGGAGGCCACCGTGGACAAAGGAAAGGTATGAAGGACATATGACGTCGGTTGTCGTTCTAAGCTGGCGATGGGGGAACGACTCCGTAGGACCCAGGTCTGCTGTGGACATGGAGAAGTGCGAAAGTACGATCTACAAAGAATGATCGTAGTAAGTGGAGTAGAATCTCATGGGCGGTGGGTCCTACACACCTGGACATGGAGAGGGCTGGTGACTACATGGGAGACGATAAGGTAAATGAATGCGTTGGTCCACGTCCCGCAGCCCTTGAGCACCGCACCAAACCAACACCAAAAGAAGGCGACGCCAATGACCTCTAGCCACCATGACCATCTTCCACCCCTGGCCTTACGGGTATCAAACGCCTTTTGGAACAAGAAGTTATAAGCGTTTGCGTAAAGGTTGAATCTGCCAAAGGCGAGAAGGACGTAGAATAGCTTGTGTTGGAAAGAGACGAGGAAGGCCGAGAAACGATCAAAGATCATGGCACGTTTGTAGTATGAAGACCACAACGACTTGAAGAATGCCGTTGAGATTGCCAGGAAGGGTAGATGCTCGATATCGGGGTCACTGGGAGAGTATGACTGAGAGGAAAATGAACAAGAGGGGGGGACTTACTGGGAAGGGTGGTTGGTGACAACTGGCAACACAAGATTGAGTCGAGGCAAAGAAGAGGAGGAAGGACTTACGATGATGCACGTTATGATTCTAGAGAAAGGGTGGGGAATGTCAACCAGCAGAGCCGAGAAACAGGACAAATACTCACATCCACCCACCAGCCTACGCTGAGGCCGCCGATAAAGTCGGCAAGGAGGATGCCAATGAGACGATCTATGGTCCAGTGATGTGTCACGCCCATGTGACCGAGGTCGTGAACGGTGAAGACGAGTTGGTGCCAGAGCAAGCCAAGAAAAACGGCGCTGGCGATGAGCCAACCGTGTTTGTACGCGTAGGCGGAGCAAGCTGCCAAGAGCAGGTATCTGGCGACTTCTGGGCCATATCCAGCGAGGTAGCGGGTCTTGTAGAGTCCGGCGTCGATGATACGCTTGTGGAGCTCCTTGTAGGCAGCAGAATGGCGGGCCTGCACCTTGAGGGACAAGCTGGAGGGGGGAGGGAGCAGGGTAGAGAGGGAAGGACCGCGTGCGTCCTGGAGGAGAGGACTGTTTTCGTGGACGAGAAGGACCTCGGAGGACAAGTTGGAAGGGGACACGATGGGACGCGCCTCGTTGTGCCAGGCGAGTGAGCCGTCTGGTGACATTTTGCGGACCCATCCGGACATGATTGGGGGCAAGAGGGGGTCCCAGGTGTGGGGAGAGGTGTCGACGGTGCCGACGGCATACTTTCTGATGGTGCGGAGAGTGTGCTCCGAGTGGTACGCGTCAATCTCGTCTGCGGCGTCGCGGCCGACGAAGTGGAGGATTGCGAGTGCACCGCCGGGGTGAGTGGAGAGCCATGAGTGGGGTATACGGAGGAGGAGGTCGCGGTACACGACGAGGGTGTCACCAGCGATGATGCGTGCAGTGACGTCGTCGCGGGACCAGAGCCTGTGTACGAGCCCCATCGCGGTTTGGAGAAGAAGGTGTGGCTTCAAAGTCCGTATAAATAGCGTCTCCACAGAATCACTGCGCACGGCCACCTCTTCCAGAGACCCCTCCCCTCGTCGCCCATACCCGCCCGCCCGCCGCTATCGACAGCACCGACGCCTTCCGTACGCCAACTTGGCGTGGGAACATCCACAGAACGACGATCACGATGACTGGCACAAGCGGTAGTTCCGCGAACAAGCGACCATCATCAGCATCAGCATCAAAGCCCCTCCAGCAACCTCTGTACCAACACCAACACCAGCATCAGATTCAGAATCCTCAGCTCACCCGCCACAGGTCCCGCCACAGGTCCTACTCGGACCCGTTTTCGGATCCGGTTCACCACTCCAAGCCCGTCCCTCGATTGCCGCCCGAACCGCCCCCGAAATTTACCCAGCGTCCAAAGATGGCGTCAACAAATAAGCCGCTTCCTCGCGACAACATAATCGAAGCAGTCAGGGACACTGTACAGCTCAGATCCTCAGAACAGCCCTCCCGCTCCAGGACTGGTCGCAGCCAGACCGTCGTCAGGTTTGTCTCCTTCTTCTCCCGCTGCCTGAAAATCTCACTTTTCGTTCGTCCATCAGCAATCACCCAACCGGGCCTCCCCGCACCCACGGCCGCCGCTCGATGTCTCAGGATTCCGTCCTCCATGCCGCTAATGCCTTGGAAAAAGCCAAGGCCAAGCCTCGTGGCAAGAAATCTGTCCACGCAGACGTCATAGACAGACTCGATTTCAGTGGTGTAGGGCCTAGTATGTTCCTTTTCTGACCCCCTCTTCTACCCCTTATCGTAGTTCCCATCCAGTGTTCCATCACGACGGTCCCTTCGATGCCTGCGCGCCCTCTCGCAACCGCCATCGCACCAAGGCACCCATGCTCGCCTGGGGCGCCGCAGGCGAAGAGGCCCTTGCCCCCAGCGACTCCCCCTACCCTTCTCAAGACGTCTACAGAGGGGCGTTTTCTCCCACGTATGACGTCCCAAAGAAGAAGGTAGATGCTATCGCAGAGGCTTGGGGGATCCACGAACCCGAACCCTTCGAAGAATTCTTTGCTGGCGGAGGCACCACTCGACGTGACGGTGATACCCCGTCCAACTCTATTTATGCTGGCAGGGAGGGACACGGGTCTCGACATGCCACGCCGCAACACTCCATTGGGAAGCGTTCAAAGGACGGTCGTGAACTTCGAGAGGTCTACAGAGAATACCTCGACGATGATAAACAGCATCAGCCACGGGACAAGGATCGTAGCGACAGAGACAATCGTCGTCTCCGACGTGGCGTTTTACCTCCTCCCCAGCCAATTATGGTCCCGGAGGCCTATCATTCTGACATGGAAACTGGTCCTGGATCACCCTCAGGAGTTCCGAAACGCACCAAGTCCCTCATGCAACGCATCAGAAAGATGCGGGATTCTCCGAATGTTCCCGTCGGTTATGATCCCACCGAGAATCCACCATCACCAACATTAGGAGACCAGCAGTATCGGCCTACCCATCGTTCGCAGAACTCGTTCCTTGGACGCTTTGCTGGAGGTAGCGGCGTTAATACGGATCGCCGCGGAAACATGAAGGAGAACACGTCTCCAATGTCAGACAATTTTGAAACTTACGTGTATATTGATGATCCCCGAAGGGAGAAGCAGCTCCCAGCGACGCCCACTACGCCAGTGGCAGCCCGCACAGCATCTGCAGAAGACAGATACGCAGAACATAATGGTGCACCCGGGTCCTCCGGGGCTGGTGCCGCCCTTGGCCGCAAGCCAAGTTTGTTGAAGAAAGTGAAAGATGCCGTCAGGGGGCCGAGATAGGCACCTCTCGCTGTTCAAAATATACCATCTTTGGTTTCGTTCACTTGTTTTGTTCACTTCTTTATTTCTTCCCTGCCATGGCTTGGAGGTTCTCCTCCCTTAAGGTCGTCGAGTCTCTTTTCCCACCACTTGTTTTCTTTTCCTATTTAATGCACAACAGTCACCTGGCAATCATGCCAGAGTCTCCTTTCTCCGTACTGTCATTTTGAGACTCGTTTCCGTTTTCTTTCTTTACCTCCATGCTTCCTGTATTCATCCTAGTGTCCTATTATCTACATATACCCACTCCCCCCTTCGAGGTTGTATGTAGGTCTACACATCGCGACGTTGATCTAATACTGTAACGCACTCGTATTCTTGCTGGGCGAAACTTTTTGAGCGGAACGCTATCCAGTGTAGTTGGATCTATATGACTCTGCTGTTGAACCCTGCTTCTTCTAAGATCTTTTTCACCTCTTCTATCCTCACCTCTTCTCTGTGGAATATACCGGCAGCGAGAGCGGACTCTACGTTGGTTTCCCTGAATACGTCCACAAAGTGTTCCTTGGCTCCTGCTCCGCTGCTGGCCACCACTGGAATCGATACCGCATTTTTTACCATCCGAATCAAATCGTGGTCAAAACCGAGACCTGTTCCATCCCGGTCGATGCTGTTGAGCAATATCTCTCCCGCCCCCAGCTTCTGTGCGCCCCGAGCTAACTCCACAACCGATACGGGGCGTGTTTCTCGTCCCCCGGAGACGGTGCACTGATACCACCAAACCTTATCACACTGATCGGGGCTATCCCCAGGCCCCTGGACGAGTTCGCCTCTATAAGACCCGTGGTATGTCGCAGGATCCACATACACTCGCTTTGGATCGATCGAGACCACGACAGCTTGACTGCCATACACCCTTGATATGGTCTCGATCGCGCTAGTACCGTCGGCGACGTCGTTCGCTGCTCGCAGCCTCTCGACCGCGTAGACGGCTTCGGAGCCTATGCTAACTTTGTCTGCGCCAGCACGGAAGTATGTCCCAGCGACCTCGACAGCGGAGCGTTTGGTACCATCAGGATCGACGGTATCTTTGATGCCACCTCCGATCGTGAGAGGAACGAAGATTTTCTCGGCGGCAACACGAACGACAGCAAGCATCGGCTGATCGTGGAGAGGTGAGTGGCGGAATGAGGTGATGTTGAGAAGGCAAAGTTCGTCCGCCCCGGATGTGTAATATTTATCCGCGAGCGCAACTGGCTTCCCGAGATTGCGGACAGCACCAGCCGTCCTGACCGCTGTGGGATCCGACGGTGATACTTTCTCACGGACATCATATTGATCGCCTTTCGTGACGACGAGATCGCCGTTATCGTTCGCACGGACGTCCATGCATGCGATGATACGCTTCGTGAATCCATCCTTCAACTTTGGGGGACGGGGTACACGGAAGGGAGATGGATGGGTGAGCGAACGTCCTCTGCAGGATTGTTCTATCCATTCCTTTAAGATGCGAAGGCCTGCTGGGCCCGACTTTTCGGGGTGGAACTGGGTAGCGAATATGTTTCGGTTCCGCACGGTGGATATAAAGACCTCCTGGCCATATTGAGTGGTGGAGTGGGCCCATTCGGCAGCAGGAGTGGAAGGATCGTATTTGGCACAGTACGAGTGAACGAAGTAGTAGTGAGAGGTGGATGAGACGCCTTCGAGAGCTGTGAGATCGGAGGAGTCGAGACGGTCCACTGAATTCCAGCCCATGTGGGGAACCGCTTTATCTGTGTCGTCGAAACGGAGGACCGGATACGGTATCGTGCCCAGTCCCTGGATACCGGGGGACTCGGCGGAAGATTGAAAGAGGACCTGCATGCCGATGCATATCCCAAAGTATGGTTTCCCGGATTCGAGGTATTTCTGAAGGGGTTCAAACAGACCGTGATCATGCAGGGACTGGATAGCAGTGTGGAAAGCGCCCTGGCCGGGAAATATGAGAGCCTAGTGGGGTCACATCAGGGCCATCATGGACATGACTCGATGTCGATTTCCTACAGGTGTATCTGAGATGGCATGCAACTCGGCGAAGTCGTTCGCATCTCTAATCCACTTGTAATCTGTGTAGCCTAACTTTGTGAGCGAGTTTGCGAGGCTCTGGACGTTGCCGGCGCCATGGTCGAGAAGAAAAAGGCGCATGATATCGGATCAGTGACCGGCGCTTCGGAAGTTCGGACGAAAG
The DNA here is from genome assembly GCA_038093135.1 of Leccinum longicurvipes. NCBI lineage: Eukaryota > Fungi > Basidiomycota > Agaricomycetes > Boletales > Boletaceae > Leccinum > Leccinum longicurvipes. Next base: position 29,888 of record JBBPRP010000008.1, read on the forward strand.
ACTTGATCACGACGCTCGTTTACCCCGTGAATAAATAGCTGTCACAGAAATGGACCGTTTTTATTTCCATCACTCTCCCAACATGGTCTCACAGCCGATCGCGATCCCCTCTCCCTCCCCCCGCGTTGTCGGCGCGTCCGTCTCCCCTGCTTCTTATTCTCTTTCCGACACCAGACTTCGTCACCGCGACTCCGTTAAGATCCTCAACGCGGTTAGACAGCCAAAAGTCCTCCATCCTGCCGAAAACGAGGACCTAAGGCTCCTCATCCTCGAAAACATCAGCCAAGAGGCCGTCAGTTACTTCACGTCCCAAGGCTTTCACGTCGATCATTACTCTACCGCTTTCTCAGAGGACGAGCTTCTAGAAAAAATCCCTCATTATCATGCCATCGGCATACGCAGCAAGACCCACATTACCGAAAAAATCATCAAGGCTGCGACAAAGGCATGTGTCGTCTTCTCAGCGATGTTCTCCTTCTCACCTCTTTGTTCACCTCCAGCTCCTCGTCATCGGTTGCTTTTGCATCGGGACCAACCAGGTTGACCTAGACACGGCAGCCAAGGCTGGCATACCTGTCTTCAACTCCCCGTTCTCCAATTCCCGATCAGTGGCGGAGCTAGTCATCTCTGAGGTCATCGCACTCTCGCGACAGTGGGCGCAACGCTCCAATGAGATGCACGCGGGCATCTGGAATAAGCAGTCGAAGGGATGCTGGGAAATTCGCGGAAAGACGCTGGGAGTCGTGGGATATGGTCACATTGGCTCACAACTCTCCGTGCTCGCAGAGGCCTTTGGCATGCGCGTCATCTTTTACGATGTCGTCAATATCATGCCCCTCGGCTCTGCTCGCCAAGTCGAAACCCTTGGCACGCTCCTCGCAGAAGCCGATTTCGTCACCCTTCACGTTCCCGAGCTTCCCGAGACTATCAACATGATTTCCAAGCAGGAGCTCCAGCAAATGAAGCGAGGATCTTATCTTATCAACAACGCGCGGGGTCGCGTAATCGATATTCCTGCCCTGATCGACGCTCTCACCTCCAAGCATCTCGCTGGCGCTGCCCTGGACGTATTCCCCTCCGAACCAGGATCGAACGGTGCACCTTTCGATGACCAGATCAATCCGTGGGTCACTACCCTTCGGAACATTCCAAACGTAATCCTTACCCCCCACATCGGCGGTTCTACGGAAGAGGCTCAGCGCATGATCGGGGAAGAAGTCTCTCAAGCACTGACGCGTTATCTCAACTACGGCTCCACTTTCGGTGCAGTCAATTTCCCCGAGGTCGACTTGCGCGCCATTACTGCGGAACAAGGCAACAATGTCCGCGTATGTTACGTCCACACCAACCAGCCCGGTGTCCTCAGACAAGTCAACGATATCCTCTCCCCGTACAACGTCGAGAAGCAGTTCTCTGACTCGAAAGGCGACATTGCTTACCTGCTTGCTGACATCGCAGACGTCAGTCCTTCGGATGTTAATAAACTCAGGGATGCCATCAGGCAGACCAGCGCCAACATTCTGACACGTCTTTTGGTGTAATAATACACCAGTAATGACGTAGGGTGTCATCATTGCCACTCAACTGGCCCATTTTCTATGGATGTAAGCTACACTGAATGGATGTACTCTTAGCTACACACTTTACATGAAAAAACACCAGGATGTTCCACCAGTATGGCAGCAGTAGCTCCAGTGCCGAACCTACAACAGATAGAATTTATTAATTAATTCCACGATTCACACCTTACATCGTTAGCTCCTAGACTATGAACAACATATCATGTCATCTTTCTGAGGACACGACATGCTCAGCTTTCTTCTTCAGGGTCTCCTATCCCACTGGAAAGGATAGCAAATGTGGTCTCCATTTCAGGAAGACACGGCGAATCGTAAATCTTACACGTCCGTGTATTTCCACGAGCCTTCTTGAGCTGCAGGCTGGTAGAGAATAAGAAACGAGGAACAAGAAGAGATAGGCGCTGACCGAGTAGTAGAAGCATGAGCCATAATGTTACCCCCAATGGGTTTCTTCTCATTCGCAGCATATGGACCGGCAGATGCATCAGGATTTGACATGACTTGATTTGTGACGAGGACGGCAATGCCGAACTGGACCAAGGACATAAGCTACGCTTCGCACGAAGGGAAGGGAGAACAAACCTCATCAGCTAACCGCTGGAGCGTGCGGAGGAACTTTCCGAGGTGATTTTGGCGCGCGGAGAGCTCTCCACGACCACTGAAGTCCGTTCTGTACAGAGCAGTGCAAGAATCGACAACAAGAAGGCAGAATCTGGAACCCTTCGTCAGGAGTTGGAATCAAACGCGCTGAATTCCTATGGCACCTTGACTCTGCCATGAGGGCACTGGCACTAGTGAGCAGACTAAACTGGTGGTCCGCATTATATGCGCGAGCATATGCCACATTGTCCAATACCTCTTCTCCATTAAGGCCATACCTCTCAGCGACGGCGAGCAGACGAGCGGGACGGAAAGTCCCCTCGGTATCGATATACAAGCATTTACCCTCCCCACCTCCCATGCTCACAGGCAGCTGACACGTTACTGAGAGCGTGTGGCATAGCTGAGACTTCCCTGTCCTGAATTCACCAAATAATTCCGTTATCGCGCCTGTCTCAATGCCACCTGTATGCGAGTCAGAAGGCTGATTAGACAATCCCAATTACGTGTTCACACACCACCCAAGAGAGCATCCAGCTGTTTGGAGCCGGTGGTGATATGAACCAGTTCGGAACGACGGGCATGCACCTCTGTTGCACTCTGGAAGCCGAGTGGGACGATTTTCTGGGCTAGTTTCGTATTGTAATTCACAGGAGTGGATCAAGCTGAGGTATCCCAGTACTCACCCTCGCCGAGAATCTTCTCTGCCTTGGCATCTGAAATACCTTTGATAGCCATGAGATTCTTCTTGGGCGTGAAGGCGACCGCTTCGACGGTGTGAAGACCGGCATCTGCGAGTTTCTTGATATCGTTGGCGTGTATCCCGGCTTCCTCTAGTTTTGCGACGAGGAGAGGACCTGAGAGGGAGTAGTCTTCTTGTAGCTCCCCGCTTTGCGATGGCTGAGCTTCAGGTTGAGACATGGCTGTTAGAATTAGGTCGGCGAGGACCACAAGGCAAAGTGCAAATGAGGACGCGTCTATCACGTGCTCGTAGACGCGCGGCACGTGGTTGAGATAGAGGGTACTACAGTACGACACATCAAATACTAGCAGAACCAACCGCCTCCTCCTCTGCAGGGAGCCCAGCTGGCCGCGCGACCTGTTTCCGGCCCAGTTTCGACTCTAGCAGTGCGACGGCAGGAAGATCTAATATCACCCTTCGCCACTTGACAAGATCATACACCTTTACCTCGTCGACGTGCCTAAACTCAATTCCTCGTAAATTCCTTCCGGCACGTCGGATGGCGGGATCCATCTGAGATAGGCCAGAGACGAACAGCGTTCCCGTTCTCCATCCGAGTGTTTCAAGTCGATTCTTGAACGTGATCGTCTTGTGACAGTACCACTTCAGACGTGGCACTACTCCCAGTCTCTGTTCTTTGAACTTCGCCGATAATGCCACCCTCATTCCCATCTCGATAACCTTGCGGTTGAGTTTCGTACTGAAATCGCGCGGCTTTGGGCCGAAGGCGACGCCTCCTCCGCGAAGCATAGGACTCTGCCCATCTCCCAGACGTGCTTTTCCGGTGCCCTTTTGAGGTCGAATTTTCCTACCGGATCCTCTGACCTCCCCTCGCGTCTTGGTATTGGCGCTCCCTTGGCGGAGAGAATCTAGATGATGCACGGCACAAAGGTGCAGGATGTCTTGTCGGATGGGATGGTTGAATACGGCTGGGTCAAGCGCGACCGCTTTGTCTCTTTCTTTCTTTCCCTGAAGGGATGACAATGTGAGGTAAACTGGTGCTGCGATACCGATAGCTAGCGCAACGTTAGCGGGGAGGAATGCTGGTCAAGTGAGAGAAACGAAAAGACCTTTGCATTCCCGGTCATGGGCTGGTACGGCTGAAGCGAACGGCCGTGCTATACTGGGTATGAGCTGCAAGCCTCGTGTTGCTCGTGCGCTCTTCAAGACCGATGCACCACTTGCTTGGCGTGTTCCTTGCCAAAAGGTTGAAAGCATTGAAGTGACTGCTTAGTGGAGTAGAAAAGAGAACGCACGGCAGAATTACTATAGATGGATCGTGTGAACTCTTTACATCGCCACGGACTCAGTGTGTGTGCGTAGTCACCACAAGCAACGACCAGCAACACTCGAACCAGCTCGGAGTGGGTAAGTTCGTCCTCTCGTTTGTTCACTGTCCGTTCCCGGGAGCCGAGCATGCCAGAATAGCAAAGTTTTGGTTGAAATCGCAGGGAAATGTGGTGGATGTAACTTGCGCTCCCTGGATGACGGCTCGGTGACTCTATCGAATGAGGCTGATCCCACTCGTTGCAGATCGCCCTCACTAACAAAATGTCAACACCAAAGGCCGTTCAAACTTTCGGTAAAAAGAAGGTCCGCACTGTGGAAGCTACCAGCGTGGCAGTTGCACTTATCTCACGTACTTTGTAGACTGCTACTGCGGTAGCGTATGCAAAGGAGGGCCGTGGCCTCATCCGTATCAACGGGTCTCCCATCAACCTTGTCCAACCCGAGATACTCCGCTTCAAGATCTACGAGCCAGTTCTCATCGCAGGAGAAGAGTCCTTTGCGCCTCTTGACATCCGAGTGCGTGTCAAGGGAGGAGGACACACCTCGCAGGTGTATGCCATCCGTCAGGCTATCGCCAAAGCTGTTGTTGCATACTACTCCAAATACATCGATGCATATAGCGCCATGGAACTGAAGAAAAAGTTGGTCGCGTACGACCGTACGTTGCTGATCGCGGACCCCAGACGGATGGAACCGAAGAAGTTTGGTGGTGCTGGTGCCCGCGCTCGCAGGCAGAAGAGGTGTGTCCATGTTCACATGTGGTTCTCCGGCTCGTTTGCTCACCGATTCTCAAAGTTACCGGTGAAGACCGATTGTACTCCTCCGGTGTCATTATCATGTTGCACTCTTGTCTCCATTTATGTCATGATAGTGTCCATGCAATAAAATGTATGAACGTTAACTTGATGGATGTTGTGTATGATGCGATTGGCAAAATTCGAATGTGTCGTGGACCAGGTCACGTGCAAGAAGGATGTTGTCGATCTTACTAGTAGGAATCTTAAGCCCGACGCCCTCGTAAGTACTGCGACCGAACCCAACATGGAACTCTCGGAACTGTCCTCAACACAATCCAGCAGCCAACAGATCATTTTCGTTAATGCCGAGGGAAAGCCATTGAAAGTCAACCTGCAGGCTGTTGAGCTTGAGGGTCGCCCGAAATTAGTGAGAGCTTTGAAGGTAGGCCAAGCTCGCCATAAATTGTTCGCTCCTCCCGTTCCATCCTTTTTATCTAGGGTTCCGGTGCACTCGTCGTCAGCAACTCCAAGGAGGCTGTCATAATCCTAGTCGACTCTGCAACAGAAAGTGGCAAACGTCTCATCCGCACGTGGGGCCATGATGATAGCAAAGTGGTGCTTGAGCACACTTGGGTCTGGGCATCCACAAACCTTGGTAGACCTTTGCTCGAGGCTGATAATTGGGGAGGCTCCATGACGGTAGACGATGGGAAGCCCGTCACTATCGACGGCGTTGTAGTGGACGAGGATGAACTCGACGAAGTAGAGGCACTCGTGACAAAGTCAGTCATTGCATTCTTTCGCAACATCCTCTACTGATCCACGTTACAAGAAGTCCGCTGCCGACGCCTAGGGTGACTCCAGTTGGACCCACGTCTCAACGGTCCGAGATCACTACTGAACCCTTGGATGTCACCCGATTGGCGTCCAGGCACAGTACATCCACACCTAATGTCACGGAGCAGTTACGACCAGGACCTCCAATAGCACAACCACCCGTAGTTAATACAACCCCTTCAGATCAAACGAGGATGCTGATGAACCCTCACAACGACATACATCCACAACAAAGTCCTCCACCCCCACCCGCTACACAGCCGTTACCCTACTTGCAGTCTACTATGATGTCCGTGCAACCCCCCCAGTCTCAGAATACATACGCATTCGCGCCATTTAATCCGCAACACTCATATCCCTCCTCTCAAACCCAAATTATGCCAACCCAACCATTTCCACACGCTGGTTTTCCTCCTTCCCAACCGCAGATAACCCACGCTCCCAGACTACCTCATTCTCCGTTACCTTCTTCTCAGCCCCCAGCGACGCAGCCGGCACCCAATATGGATGTCACTAGTGGCGCAAATCTCCAGAATCCGAATTTTGCTACAATAATGACTATAATGGAGGTCGTCCGTCACATGGACCAATCTAGTTGGTTTGGCCAAAACCAGTTGCCACCTTCGCAATTTTCGCAGCCACCAACTAATTCTACTGTTTCGACATTCCCCGTACAACCACCGGCTACATCCGGGCCTGCACCTTCAGCCTCTACCTTTCAACAAGCCGGGAGGTTTGAGTCTCCGGGAGTTGATGTGTCTGTGCCCAGTTCTCAGGATTACCTCAGCGACGCTACTGCCTCTTCCTGGAAGCATAGCTCTGGCAGAAAAACGTCTGAAGGTTTCTCCGCGATACGAAAATCTCGTGTCAAATCTACTCGTCGTCCCTCGGACGAGATGCCGACTCCATCAATATCCCGCAAGCGCCCTTCTGCCGTCAAGTCCGCTAACCCTCCCAAGCGGCTGCGTAAAGGCAAAGAGAGAGCACCCTCACCTTACTTCTCTGAGCATTCCAAAGCTGATGAATCCATCGCCGTTTCCGAAGACTCGTATCCGACAAATTCTCCTAATTCTCCTCCTGAACGACTACTTGACATAACTGAGCACAAAAAGTATGGTGATATTTTTTTGTCTGAGTCTGGGCAACCATTTCGGTTTTTTGTACAAGTGGATCTTCATGGTCGGCACGCGGTGGTCACAAACATCAAGGTTCGTTTGCCTAATATTTTATTTGAAAACTTGATACTGATGGTTCCGTTTCAATAGAAAAATAGGGGGAAAATTGTCAACAATATTGGAGACGCCGATTACTTGATCCTATCCCCTCGTTCGGATACCTTTCAGGGCCTTCTCAGCGAAGCTAATGCTCTTGGCAAATCTCCCATCTTGGCAGCCTTTGTGGCGGACTGCGTTGAGGAGGGTGCTCTACTAGATGAATCAGACTATATCCTGGACTCCGTTTCCAAAGTTAAACCTATAAAACGTGGCCGTCAGAGTGTTTTTTCTATGCAGACCGAAACTTCAGAAACGTTTTCTCCACAGATCAAACGAGCAAGGCCTAAATCTTCTCCGGCTATCAGTGAGGATAAGAGGTCTAAGGAGACTCCTTCAAAGGCTTCGACGCACAATAATTCAACAAAAAAGCTGCAGTCCACTCCGTCTAAAGCTAAGGTCGAAGCAGGGGAGGTTCCACCAGGATCATGCTCCCCGACGCCTCCTCCTGCATCAGCCCGCCAAGAGATGAGGACTGGGAAATACCTCTTCACCCGGGCAGAAGATGAATACATCCTCTGTCTTGCGAAGCACCATCTGAATCGCGACCCCACGATGACCAACAATGGACTGGTATGCAAATTACACCAGAAGGTAATTGTGGCCGAATGTTATATAGAGGCATATTAAATTCACATTCTCGGACTAGATGCCTCATCACACTGCCGGGTCTTGGGCAACTCACATTGAACAGAAACTCAAGAGTGCCATTGAAGACGTCCGGAAGCGGGCCAACATTGCGAAGCGCAAACGTGATAGTGAACCCACAACTCAGAATTTATCCCAAGGGCTCATAAATGAAGGCACATCTTCTAAGGGGTATGGCTTCGGCCTTGGCGAGACGAACGGTGAAGTATCCATGTATTCAAGCGAAGCATTTCAAGAGAATCTGGAGCGGCAAGATTTCGAGGTTATCACTCAGTTCTTTGCCTCGGGTGGAGGTGATGATGATAACGATGAGCGCGTGTGGCAGGAATTGGAGAAATATGTATGTATTCTATTGTACCTTGAACTTTTCAGCTAAGCGGTCACACCACAGCGCCCGTGTAGGTCTTCCACATCATGGCCTGAGTATTATGCCGCCCACCAGCAGGAGGTGTATACCCGTATCGAGGAGATGATGAACGAGTAAGCTAGGGACTAGATCAAACTTTGTTAATATGCGAGGGTTGCCAACCTGTTGCCATATTTTTGTATCTTGATCTTAATAAAGCAACCCCAACTAACGATGCGGATAGTTCATGTCAGACAAACGTAGCAATCTATTCGGAGTGCCGAGTTTTGTGATGTACGTCCCCTTCACTCTATTGAGGATGAAGCGGGAGATGGATCAAGACCAGGTTTGTGAAATATTGGTCGAGTCTTGAAAAACTTCTTCCGCTTCTCTTCCTTCCTCTCTTCTGTGTCCCCCACTAATTGTCCAGCATAGTCGAACGTAGCCATTGCTCCACCAACCACCGCACATGAGCCAACAGCTATGGGGAGGGAACGTGCTATGAGAGGGGTGGGTGGGTGAGCATGAAAGTAGGAATGGTGTACTACGCATGTTGGAACGTACTTCGAATGCCCGCTAGGAACCCGGCTGCACATCCGCCAGCAAGCCCGTTGAGTGCATCGTCTGTCTCTCGCTGGTTCGCAACCGCGGCCTCAGTGAACGCGAAGGCAGCACCCATTGCAGCTGTTCAAGCATGGTCTACAAATATAACAGTTGGAAAAGCCGAGGCAACTGACCGAACGTTCCAATAGTGCCTCCAGTGCGGGTCAGGAAACCTGCGGCGCCAGCCGAGTGTGAAGCTAGCGCATTCTGCACAGCGCTGACGAATGCCCCAACTGCACCCGCCTGAAGACCGGCGGTGGTTGCGCGAGACAGAGGCGCTTTTGGCTCGTATGCGTCCTGAACGGGTTCCGATGATGGTTCGGTGGCCATGTGAGTTGATGAAGAAAGCTGGTTCACTCGTAAAACGTGCTCTTTCCTTTTTCGGTTCCGATCGTACCGACTCAACTCGACCACCAATGTCCATCGCCGAGGCATCCTCCTATCCGTTCATGCTCAGTAAGACTCTCGACGTTTGTATACCCCGGATTCTCTGCAGTGAAGTACGACTGAACTGGAACAGCTTGAATTCCTAGGCTCGACTCACTCGTTTGCTCATTTCCCTTGGGATGCATTATCTTTACGCACACTATGGGAGGGCGATAGGGATAAACCTGAGCTGCAGGAGGACTGGAAGAGGATGATAGATCATTGGTCGGGAACCGTCGTTGTTACTGGTTCCGACGCCGTCGCCGTTGTTTCGCTGAACCGCCCAAGCAATGGCTTCTGCGTGAAGGTGGCACAGGACGACAGTCAAGTTGTATTCGGTGATCGTTTGCAGTCGATTCTCGATTGACGCCCCGCCTGCCAGGATCCGTTTCGTGCGGTTGCATGGGCGTTATCAAATGAACCGCCCTTCGACCCTTGGATAGTCTGTTCGCGAGGGCGTATGCTCTACGTGCTCAACCCCAAGGAAAAGAGCGTTGTCGGGCAACTCAGGGGCCACGGCGGGGTAAGATGTGCAGTAGGTTTGCGACGCCGTCTGCGCTCTTTGACCAGTCTACCCAGGAAATCACTGCGATCGCGGTCCATCCTTCTTTCCCATATCTAGTGTGCACATGTTCGAGGGACTTTTCAGCGAGAATATATGATCTGACGATGACGCCGTGCAAAACTCCCAGAAACCCACATTGGCCCCCTTCACATGCGCCTAGTCTCGGTGGCGCTCCGCACGGTTTACAATCGAGCGAGCCTGAAGGTGTTGGGATCGGACGTTGTGTGGTCGTCTTATGCGGTGGGCCGTCCGGTGGGCACAACGCTGCAGTGCTAAATGCGGTAGGTAGTATGAGAAAATCAAGTTATCTTTGCTCACCACTGTTCAGTCGTTCCACCCAACCCATCCGTTGTTGGCAACCTGTGGAGTACGTTTATACCCATCCGTAGTCTATCCGTCTAAATTTTGTTTCAAGCTCGACCGGGCTGTCAAAATCTGGTTTTTACCAAGGATGAGCGTCGACGAGATGGCTCGTGAAGATAAACCCCTCTTCAGCTCAACGCGCATTCATCAAGCGAGGATCACTTCGGTCAATTGGTGAGACACTAACACTGGAATCAGACGAAGGGCAGCGTGTCGACGCCTTACATAGGTTGAGCCTCGACATCCTTGCAACACACAGCGCGCCGGCGTTGATGCGCCGCAACGGGAAGAAGGATAATGTATACTACGAGGACGGAACGATCGCGATCTGGAGTTGGCTTGGGTTTAATCGTTTCTTCCAGCCGCCGAAGCCATCGAGGGTAATGAGAGGTTGTGCATCGGTATGAATCGAGTCACTCTGAATTAATTGTGGATATTGAAGATTTCCTCTTGGCAGGACTATCAAGAAAGCTGTGAGCACTTTTATTCCAGACAGGGCTACTAAGTCTGACATATTATCCTCCACAAGCTTCATTCAAATTATTATCTGTTGCACCTATAAGTCAAGACACCCATCATCTCCAGGTCTCACATACGCTCAGGAATAACTACATGTTCGCCATCACACTCCCTGATCGGATACGACTTTACAATGTAACCGATTTTCAACCGCGACAACGGCCTCCCTTTCCACTCGACGAAGACAATGGAGGTGGGATCAATAATTTGAGCCAGATGCATCTAGAAGATGAAGGAGACGACGAAGAGCAGATCGTTTCGCCGATAGTTACCCAGAGGCCAGCCCTGGCTCCGCCTCTAAGGGGGCAGGATATCCTCATCTCGGGAGGCGAGGACATGCTGCAGGCTGCAGCACTTTGTTGTCAAGGATTGTCACTCATGGCACTAGGAACTAAAGGGCGGGTGTGGATCTGGACGAGCGCAGCAGAGTAGACTTCAAGTCTCGTTTTGCATTCGAGTACCC
>JBBPRP010000009.1:0-40122 GCA_038093135.1 Leccinum longicurvipes
TCGTCGAACAGACAATCCGCGACATTCCCCGTGTTCTCATTGACACCACCACTGGTCGTCTCTGTGATAAGTCAATGCAAGCAGCAGCTTTCGAGAAGTGCTCCATGTTTAATGAGCTGCGGTCTTCTATGATTATCCGCGATCGGCTCGACCATGCGCGCATCCAGCGGGAGGTGGAAAACTTTTATCAATATGTGATGTTCTCGCACAGGTGGCAGCCACCCGAGCCATCATTCCGGGCGGTTAAGAATACTATTATTTATGGACTCCCTGCATCCCCCGCGAACGACAAACTTATCAAATTCTGCGAGCTCGTGAAGTCTCGCCGCTTCCGGTGGGCATGGAGTGATACCTGCTGCGTTAACCAGAGCGATAAGGGAGTTCAGCAAGAATCAGTGGTTGCCATGTTTCAGTGGTATTGTCGCGCGGCGCTCACGATTGTCCATCTTCTGGGTGTCCACTCTAAATCACAGAAGAAGGGCTTTCTATGGAAGAGTATCTGGAACACACGCGGGTGGACATATCAGGAGTACGTTACTTCGAGGGTCGTCCAATTTTACACAGAAGATTGGAAGCCGTACCTCGGTCTACAGACATTTAATCACAAGGAATCGCCTATCATCCTCGCAGAGATGGAACAGGCAACCAAGTTTGCTACTCAGGCCCTCGCAACGCTTCAGCCAGGGCTGACGAGGGTGCGCGAGAAATTGTACTTAGCTTCGAGGCGCGAAACGACGCGGGTAGAAGATGCTGCATACTCGTTGTTCGGTATCTTTGATGTCACACTCCCAGTCATATATGGCGAAGGCACACGAGCAGTGTGTCGTCTACTGCAGTATATCTTGACTCAATCGGATAACGTCACACTTCTCTCCTGGACTCGGGCTGGAAATTCGAGTAGCAGTACCAACAGCTACCTCCCTGCAGACCTCACTGTCTACGACAAAATCGAGCCCCCTCACGTTCCGCGACCGATCGAGACCCCCGAGATGGACAAGATGACCATAGCCTTGCAGTCATCCTTGTCTGACCCTTTGCTCGCCGTTCAGTTGTACGAGCGACTGTATGACCTTCCCCCTCTTTCGATCATCGCTGGTCGACTCCGCCTTCCTGGATTCGTTTTCTCCCTGACATCCCTGACAGCAGAACCTGGATCCGACTCGATCGTTCATGTTTATCATGCTACTGCGCCCATCCTCGGCGAGGTATGCATCGAGACCGACGTCGACTTGGTCGGAATGCGCGGCTTGGTTCTCATCCACCCTTGGATCAGTCCCCTTGTGGACAGGGATTTCTCCGGTGGAGCTCCTCAGGTTGATCTAGCCATGCGTGCCTTACGGCTCGTCGTTGGACTGAAGCAACCGTTCGGAGCGCTCTTGTTTGCATTGCAGGGGCGCGGGCTTTACAAACGTGTGGCGACGGACAGTTTTATCAAGGCTCAGATTCAAGCAGAGACGCCGTTGGAAGAATTAATGGACAGCGTGCGTACGGTAGATGTGCAGTAGTCATGAATCGTTATTGGCTGTTGTGTAGGGTGGACTCCCCTCTGGACCCGGGGGCGCGTGCTGTACAAACGTGTCGCGACGGATATTGTTATCAAGATTCAGATCCGGGCGGAGATGCCGTTGGAGGAATTGATGGTCAACATTCTTGGTTTTGGATAGCGGGTGATACGTCTTCTATTGTGCTTCTCTCGGATCCCGGACCGTATACCGCTTTCCGTTTGAGCGACGTTCAAGTATAGTTGCTTTGTGATGCTCGTTATTCTATTTCACTTTGCCTCCTTTCGCTTGCGTGCCAATCAACGTAGCTGAAACAATTTACAATTGTCCGGGGCCAGTCGAAGTCGGTCTACAATTCGGGAATCACGTTGCTGGGTCAGTTCTGTAAGATAACAATCAGAGGGCGACGCCGAAGCACGGGTCGATGGGAGAACATCTGATGAAACAATGAGCGCGAGCGCCCAGGCACGGGGTAACTGCGTGAGAGTGGATGAGCGCGCGATAAAGACGCACCGAGTGTGAACGACTAGACATTCTCTTGTACTTGAATCTGACCCAATATGTTTTCCAAGTTGTTCTCAAGGAAAAACGGACGGGTACGGTGAAGAGTTGTCTCTTGAGAACGTCAGTCGAAGCTGGTCTACAATTCGGGAATCACGTTGTTAGGTCAGCTCTATGAGATAATAATCAGATAAGTAGTGACGCCGAAGCATAGGTTGATGGTGAACATCTGGCGAAACAATGAAGCGAGCGCCCAGGCACAGGGTAACTGCGTGAGAGTGGATGAGCGCGCGATAAAGACGCACCGAGTGTGAACGACCAGACATTCCCTTGTACTTGAATCTGACCCAATATGTTTTCCAAGTTGTTCTCAAGGAAGAGGAACGGTGAGTAGTATATAGGCAAGGCCATCGATGATCGACGCTGACAAGAGCAACAGTGCCGAGTAGGGTGGATGGCCCACTTCCCTTGGGCGGCGGTCAACAGGCGCGAACATCAGCAATCAACGAAAGAGAGGTACCGATGAATACTCAGCAATCGAATGGAAAAAGCACCATCTCCAATGTTGCAACTAACGCGAATCCAATTGAAATCGTTGCTCAAGATCGGATATATTCGGTCGCTTTTCTTGCTGATGGAGAGCACGTCGTGAGCGGGGGGAGGGAAAGCAAGATTCGACAATGGCGAGTGGATGATGGCAAGGAGGTTGGGAAGCCAAAGGATGCTAGGAGTTCCATTTTCGGCCTGCAAGTCACACAAGATGGCGAGTCGATTGCGTGTGGGACGGAGAGTGGTCGAGTGATCGTCTGGGATGCAAAGAGCCACGAGATGGTGAACAAGTTCAAAGCACATGACGAGATGGTGAATGCATTGGATATCTCGGCCGATGGGACGAAAATCGCGACGGGGGGAGGGGACCACGCGCTTTGTGTCTGGTCGTTTCCCGCGGGCGAGCGACTGTTCGGCCCACTCAAACACGACAACTGGCTGTCTTCAGTCAAGTTTTCTCCTGATGGGCGATTCATCGCTACTGCCACGTGGAATTGCAGCTCTGTTCGCATCTACGATGGCAGCAACGGCGACTGTATCGCAGACTTTCCAATCCAAGTTGGCTCTTGTTACAACGAATCCTTCGCCTGGGGATGCAACTCCAACCGCCTCTTTGCCCTGTCAAAAGATGGCGACATTCACAGTCTCGACGTGTCTACCAAGAAAACGCTCTCGGAGTGGCGCATTCACAGTGGCGACGACCCAAGATGTATTGCACTCGCATGCAACGACACAGTTATCGTAGCCTCCGCTAATTCATCGCTCTCACTCTGGGACACTGAGACACATCAACAAATCGGGACCGTCATCCACCACTCCCATGAAGTCTGGTCCATGGCCATTTCACCAAGCTACAACATTGCGACCGCTGGAGGAAAAGCAATCACGCTGCGGAATCTTTGTCACATCCTTCCTTCACCCTATCGCAACATTGTGGGTAACGCTGCTCGTGTAAGGTCACGTCCTTATCGGTTTGTCCTTTCCAGACACTCTCGGAGCAACAAATCCGTCGTTTAAAAATTGAAAACCCGGATATTTACGACCTGGTTTCGGCGAGGGACGCGCGTCAAAGTGGGTTTATTATCTGAATGACTCCGCTATGCTGATGTTCACTCCAACCAGAGGAAGATATAGCGAATCTCGAGAAAACTATTCAAGAACTGCGTACCCAACTTGCTACATCCAACGAGGAAAAGACAGACCTTCATGAAATGATCGAGTCACTCCGCGCACAGAATGAAACTTCAAGTGCGTTTTCTCCGCCTTCAGACCCACTTCGTTCACAGTCCCATTTATTAGATCACGAAATCACCCGTCTCAGCGAATCGGATAAGGAACTCCGCAGCGTGCTTGTAGTATCTCAAGGCTCAGTCGATCGATTAACCCAGACTATCGGGTCACTACGCGCAGACGTTACTCTACCCGAAAAGAGCTCAGGTGCGTTTTGAGTCATCTCGAATGATGACTCTTTGACCCATTTTCAGTATCCATTGTACGGAAAATGAACGAGCTCGAGCTTACCGTCCAGGAACTCGGTAACCAATTCGCCACGTGCAAAGGTGCCCTCCGCGTGTATGACAAGAAGCATGAGTGCGAAACATTGTACGCCGACGGTCGCATATATGATGCTGCACAACATATTGCGAATGCGATGACTGAGGATCTGAGGGATAACAAACTAGTCATTAATTGGCTGAAAGGTGAGTTTGTGTATTTTGTCCAAGAATAGTATATTCAATCCCTACCATCAGAATTCACGCACCGATGCTTATCGAAGCTTCATGAGATCGGAGATGAGGCGTCAAGTTCGAAGAAACATCATGAAGCTCTTTCAGCTTACTCCACTATCTTGTCGCTTACTCCCTCGGCTCCGGAAGGCGTGCTGACGGGTTGGGCGAGAATGGCGCTGATTTGTTGCTCCGCGCACCCAACAAATATCAATGACATCATAGTCAAATGCTGCAAGGCGCGTGTCGGCTTATTGAAGGACGAACTCGTAAATATCACCCAGGTATAAATTGATCCGCATGCTATGCCAGGCTGATGGCGCTGACTGTACAACCAGATTACTAAATATGACCCATCAAACTACAAAGGGTACAAAAGAAAACATGTAGTATCACATAGCCTGGGTCATTACGAGGAGGCATTTGACGCATTTGAGATGATGCTGGCGAGGATGGAGCATTCACCTGATCCACAAGTTCACAGTCAGCTCTCGTTCACGTTGCGTACACGACGCAGTGGGCTGATTTTGTATCGACAGACATGCAGGGTTGTTATCTCGACACGACTTCACTGATTCGCAAGGTCGTCGAACAGACAATCCGCGACATTCCCCGTGTTCTCATTGACACCACCACTGGTCGTCTCTGTGATAAGTCAATGCAAGCAGCAGCTTTCGAGAAGTGCTCCATGTTTAATGAGCTGCGGTCTTCCATGATTATCCGCGATCGGCTCGACCATGCACGCATCCAGCGGGAGGTGGAAAACTTTTATCAATATGTGATGTTCTCGCACAGGTAGCAGCCACCCGAGCCATCATTCCAAACGGTCGAGAACACTGTTATCTATGGACTCCCTGCATCCCCCGCGAACGACAAACTTATCAACTTTTGCGAGCTCGTGAAGTCTCGCCGCTTCCGGTGGGCATGGAGTGATTTCTGCTGCGTTAACCAGAGCGATAAGGGAGTTCAGCAAGAATCAGTGGTTGCCATGTTTCAGTGGTATTGTCGCGCAGCGCTCACGATTGTCCATCTCCTCGATGTCCACTCCAAATCACAGAAGAAGGGCTTTCTGTGGAAGAGTATCTGGAACACACGCGGGTGGACATATCAGGAGTACGTTGCTTCGAGGGTTGTCCAATTTTACACGGAAGATTGGAAGCCGTACCTCGGTCTGGAGATATTCAATCACAAGGAATCCCCCCTAATCCTTTCCGAGATGGAACAAGCAACCAAGTTTGCTACTCAGGCCCTCGCAACACTTCAGCCAGGGCTGACGAGGGTGCGCGAGAAGTTGTACTTGGCTTCGAGGCGCGAAACGACGCGGGTAGAAGATGTTGCGTACTCGTTGTTCGGTATCTTCAATGTCACCCTCCCGGTCATATACGGGGAAGGTAACCAAGCGGTCGGTCGTCTTTTGGAACACATTCTCACGCGATCGGACAATGTCACGATTCTTGCTTGGACTGGGACCTCGGGCAGTAACCACAGTTACCTCCCTTTGGATCTTACTGTTTACGATCAAGTTGTTCCCCCACATGTTCCCCAACCAATTGAGACTGCCAACATTGATAGGGTCATTAAGGCCTTGCAGTCGTCGCTGCCTGATCCCTCCTTGTCTCCTCGGCTATACCAGCAGCTATATAATCTCCCGCCCCTGTCGCTGGTCGCTGGTCGACTGCGACTTTCCGGTCTCGTTTTCCCTCTCAACAATCTCGAACGTCTCCCAAAACACGATTCCGACGCTCTCCTTGCTGTCTATCGCGCGAAAACGCCTGCTCTTGGTGATGTGCGGATCGCGACCAAGGACAACTTGGTAGGGATGGAGGGTTTGGTGCTCATTCATCCGTGGATCGGACCTCTTATCGACGAAGATTTCTTGGGCATCACTCCTCAATTTGATCTAGCTACCCGTGCACTGCGACTTGTCGCTCGACTCAGACAACCGTTCGGTGCGCTGTTACTCGCCTCGCAGAGTCGCGTGCAGTGCAGACGCGTTGCCACAGATAGTTTTATCAATGCTCAGATCCGGGCGGAGACACCGTTGGAGGAATTGATGGACAACATTCGTACAGTAGACGTTCAGTAGTCGTGCATTCTTAGCTTTGGATTTCGCGCTCTGGCATTTCCGGTATCCAATTACGTACATGATAAAAGCAATCGTTTATCGTCATTTTGTCAAATAAGCGAGACAGAAGTCGGTCGTTTTCTTGGTGAACAGGTTTGACCCGCAATTGCCATATGCCTCGAGGCCATCACAGCCTTTGTGACCTGGGGTTCTACCTGCTGTGCCCCTCACATATAACATTAGGGTCTGGGGCTCAGAGGCTTTAAGACCAACTGCCAGTAGTGTGACATCCGAATGACCCCCACCACCCCCGCTCCAGGTGTAACGGACCACGCTATCCACGTTGATGTTGAGGGAAAGCAACTCCCCGCGCACCCGGGCCCCGCGTGGACCCGCTTCGTTTGCATCTCGGACACCCACTCGCGCAAGTACCGTGTTCCACCTGGGGACGTGCTCTTGCACGCTGGCGATTTGAGCAGCTGGGGGCATCCGTCGCAGTTGGTGACGACGATAGAGTGGCTCAAGTCGTTCGACCATCCTGTGAAAATGTGAGTGCCACTGTTTTTGTGGCATGGTTGCGTGGCCTTGGTGTTCATGAGTTTCATACTAGTATCGTCGCTGGGAATCACGACGTGCGTGGGCTAACGACTAAATCGGCGGAATACTAACGTTGGTGATAATATTGACAGCTGTGTCTGGATCAGAAATGGGGTGAATATGACGATTGGGGGTTGGATTCTCAGGTCGGTTTCGCCTTCACTGTCCGGCAATGAAGGAAGTTCTGACGACTGGGTGCCAACAGGCGATCGAACAAACTAGAGCGTATGTGCGTAGCCAAGCGGCTTTTGGAATGCATTACCTCGAGCACGAGCCATTGCACTTCATCGCGCCGACGGGCAAGGTTTGGAGAGTGTATGGGTCGCCAGTGAGTGTCGTTCTCACCAGCGCGATGTTTCGCATCTGATCGACCGTCGTTCAAGGCAGCCCCCCTCTACGCTCAAGGTTCCTTTCAGTATGAGTCTGCAGAGGAAGCCGAAGGTGTGTTACTTGTCCATACGTCATGGTCTTGTCTAATGGTACCTCCCCAGCGATATACGCTAAGATACCCAGTGATACTGAAATTTTGATCACCCACACCCCGCCATATCGGACGCTCGACAAGACGAGAAGAGGGAAATATGCAGGATGCGAGACACTCTCCTCCAGGGTGAACGCGCTGAAGGATTGTCGAATGCACGTCTTTGGTCACATCCACGAAGCTGCGGGATTCTGCGTCGACAAAGTAGCAGGCACGGAAGTACCGCGTGTGTCGGTGAACGCGGCCATAGAACGGAGTGAGTCAGCGATCGTGGTCGACCTACAAAACTAGGTGTATCAGATGTATTCTTGCAACATATTCATGAGTATTACAGCGATGATTAAATATAAATAAGATGGACCTATACTGCAACTTTGCCCTTCTTCGCGACCTTGATACCCAGCTTGGATTTCAGATCAGGCTTGGGTTTCTTCGCAGACGGTGCGGCAGTGGCGGTCTTTGAGCTGATCAGTTCGCGCGTGGAATCTGGAAGCAGGCTGTAGAGGTCAGGTTCTATGTCTCCTGCTTTCCGTTTGACGGTGACGGGCTGTGATGTCGATGCTTCGGGTTGCGATGACGGGCTCGAGCTCGACGATTGACCGACTAGTGTAGCTGGCGCGGTCACTTTTGAGAAAACCTCTCGTACGAGCTTCTCGTCTTCCTCCTGCTCTTCTCTTTGTCGCTGCTCTTCCTCTGTTTCCAAATCCTCCGCTTGTATGCGCGCAGCCAAATCGACAGACTGTCCCACCCGCTCATTTCTAGCATTCCTGGAGCGGATATCTTGTAGGGCGTCGAGTATGTCCATCTCCCGCTTCGCATCGACCGTTCGATTCTCGAGCGCTTTCATGGGATTATTCTCTTCTTCTTCTAGCCGTGCGAGACGATCCTCTTCCTCTTCCTCCTTTTCGTCTCTCCACGGCTCAAAGTTGCGCGATGCACCGTGTTCTGCAGTGTAGTCGGTATTCTTTGGATCGGTTTTGAACGTGATTTCTGCAGAACAAAGGGTGCTGGAGACGCAGTGAGCAGATCATTTTGGAAAGGTTACCAAGACAGCACTTGCCACTTGATGTAGAATCGAAAGATCTTGATGCCATAGTAATCCTCTCCCTCGACGGTCTCTTTGCGAGCATTGAACTTTTTCCCCTTGTAAATATACTCTCCACAGGTGTTACATCGCCTATATATACTGTTAGTGAAATAAGAAGGGGAAGCGACAAGGGACACTTGCATAGAGAATGGTGCCATGAGACGAACGACCTGCTGCGAGTTCTTTGGACCCCTTCTCCGGGGAATGAGCGAGGGGTCAAAGTCCGGGGGGAAGTATTTGTTCAATACTGTTTGATTGTCAGCGACCTCCACGCAGAATCGTTCGAAAACACAGACCTTTTCGTTCAGACATGGTGGTCGGAGCAGGCAAGCGCGGTGCTGACTAATACACGCCCTCTGATGAACGCGTTCGTAAATTTCCGACCTCGCTACATACCACAACCTCGCCGGTGGCCACGTCGTTCTGCAAGGCCAACATGGCGGTACAACTCAACAAGACCCTCATCAACGCTCGTCTAAAGAGCATCTACGATGGCTGGAACGTGCGTATGTTATTTGTTTCGTGTCCAGTGCGTACCCTAACTCGCATAGCGCCGCGCGATTTCCAGAGTGCGGGCGTCAACGATGACTTGGGCTCGGTGGCAAACGCAGACGCGCTCTTACTGCTCTCTGGGGACCCAGCAGCCGAAGACGAGCCCGTCCGGAAAGGCACAGCGTTTCAAGTGAGTGAGTCAGACCTGGGTCCACCGGTGCAATTTATCGACTCGATGGGCTTTCGCGCAGACATGGTTACTAGGCTACGAATTCCCTTCCACTTTCCTGCTTTTCGACAAACAGAAGCTGCTCTTTTTATGCTCGGCAAGTAAAGGTACGCGCAGGGCCCGGATGTGCCGCGTCGTCGTCCTAACATGCGTTTCCATTCTCCCAGCCAAAGTCTTGCAACAGATAAAAGATGGGAACCCGCCTGTGCCGATCGAGATTTTGATTCAAGCCAAGGCGAAAGAACAATCGACGGATGCCCTGCCCAAGTTCATCGAGGCCTATTCAAAGTATACACGCGTCGCCACGCTCATCAAAGAAACGTATCACGGAAAATTGATCACTGAATGGAATCAGGGTATAGACGGCCTCGAGAACAAACCTGAACAAGTTGACATGGCCCCGGCACTGTCGACCGTGATGTCGGTCAAGGATGAAGACGAGCTGGTGAGACCACCGACTATTACGGGGTGATGTTTGAGTCCTCACGTTACTTTGGCAGAAAATCATCCGCATGGCTGCAAACTTGACATCGACGTTACTCATTCACCACATCGTACTCAAGCTCGAGACCATTCTAGACAAAGAAGCCAAGATCACGCATGAGCAATTCGCTGGTCAAATCGAGTCTCGGATTGGAACGGGGGATGGGGAGGGCGCAAAAGGTCCCGATATGAAAGTGTGGAGCAAGGGACGTGGGCTGAGTGATGTGCGTCTCCGTCGTTATCGCGCATGTCCGTGTTTCACTCATGGAATCTCATTCTAGATCGACTGGGGGGCGACCGAGTTCTGTTACACTCCTATTATCCAATCTCGGTCTACAAGCACCGGTTACGACCTTCGTTCGACTGCCGAATCGTCGACAGACTTGATTGCTCACAAGGGCGTGTTCCTCATCGCCGTTGGGCTGCGCTACAAGGGCTATTGTGCAAACCTTGGACGTAGTATCATCGTCGATCCCTCAAAGGTCAGTGTAGGCCTTCGCCTCGTGCATTACAGTGCCTGACTCCGCACAGGAACAAGAAGAAATTTACAATCTCTTGGTCTCCTTACAGTCCGAGGTCATGCGGGAAATGAAGGAAGGAAAGACACTGCGTGACATGTATCAATTTGCTGTGGAATATGTCCGGACCAAGAAGCCGGACCTGGAGAAAAACTTTGTCAAGAACCTGGGTTCAGTGGTACGTTATAGCATTCAATATTCCGCAAGATACTGATTGGGTTGTAGATTGGCATCGAGTTCAGAGACTCGGCGTACCTTCTCTCATCCAAAAATGGGCGCCGACTCAAGGCGAACATGGTGTTCAACTTGGCGTTGGGATTCTCTGATCTCGTGGACGACTCTGGGAAGAAGTGAGTCTTCCCTCTTCATTTTCCGGTGTTCATGTTATGACCATCGGGGTAGGTACGCGCTGCACCTCGTCGACACTGTTCGTGTTGGGACCGACAAGGCGACGTTCCTTACCGATGGCGTCAAGTCACCAAAAGAGACCCTCTTCTTCCTGAACACGGCTGACGATGAAGAAGAAAAGCCATCGAAAACTACCAAGGCACCTCCGACGAAACCCATCGTCAACGGTTCGCCCGCAAAGAACAAGACTGTCGGCGGGAAAGTATTGCGCAACAAGACACGCAGCGCCGCTCAAGAGGAGGTGTTGCAGACAAACGTCGCTAGAATCAAGGAGCACCAAGGGGAACTCCACGAAAACTTGCAGACTGCCGGTCTTGCAAAGTATTCCGAGGAAGGGGGTGGATTCGGTGAGAAGGAGGGGAAAGGGTGGAAGCGATTCCAGAGTTACAAGGGTGAAGGCGCTTTGCCCAAGGAAGCGGAGACCCTCCGGGTGAGTGATCGGACGTATATCGTACCTCGGACGTTCTTGTTGAGACGAGTTAAAGATATTCGTCGATCGCAAAGCCTACACCATCATTTTGCCTATGCACGGGTTCGCGGTGCCCTTCCATATCAACACCATTAAAAATGTCAGCAAAAACGACGAGGGTGACTTTACGTATCTTCGCATCAATTTCCAGACACCTGGCCAGCTCGCCGGAAAGAAGGATGACACTGTATGCACCCCGTCCTTCTCTGCATCGTGATCGCCTGACGCATCATTGTATACCTAGCCATTTGAAGATCCCGATTCAACATTCGTTCGCTCCGTCACCTATCGTTCGCTGGACGGCCATCGCTTTGACCAAATCTCGAAGCAGATTACGGATCTCAAGAAAGAGGTTAACAAGCGAGAGCAACAGAAGAAGGAGATGGCAGATGTCGTCGAGCAAGACGTTCTGGTCGAGCTCAAAGGCAGGAGACCTCACAAACTTCCTGAAGTATTTGTACGACCTGCTCTCGACGGAAAACGTTTACCCGGCGAGGTCGAGATTCACCAAAATGGTCTGCGATACCAGTCACCTATGGGCTCTCAAAGGATCGGTAAGTTGATGGTTAACGAGATGTGCGTAGACTTGCTAACCAGCGTTGAGTAGATGTATTGTTCAGCAACATCAAGCATCTGTTCTTCCAACCGTGTGATAAGGAGCTGCTTGTGATCGTCCATATTCACCTCAAAGCACCCATCATGATTGGAAAGAGGAAGGCTCACGTGAGTGGGACTTGGTACTTTGTCTATTTCTGATGTTCATAGACCATCATCTAGGACATCCAATTTTTCCGGGAGGCCTCCGATGTTCAGTTTGATGAGACGGGTAACAGAAAGCGGAAGCACCGGTATGGAGATGAGGATGAGATTGAGATGGAACAACAAGAATGGAAACGGCGGCAGATGCTTAACAAGGAGTTCAAGCTCTTTGCGGAGCGAGTTGCAGAAGCTACTTCGACTTCGGTAGGCTCCGTTTGACTTACTCTTCTGGACGCTAACTAGGGACATAAACAGACGGGAGAGACTGTCGAGGTCGACATTCCTTTTCGAGAGCTGTCATTCGAGGGTGTCCCATTCAGAACCAATGTTCGGTTACAACCCACCACCGAATGCCTGGTCCATCTTATCGAACCACCTTTCCTTGTCGTCACTTTGAACGAGATCGAGATTGCATCTCTGGAACGTGTCCAATTCTCGCTCAAACAGTTTGATCTTGTCTTCATTTTCAAAGACTTTACGAAAACACCGCTGCATATCAACTCGATACCGAGCGCTCAATTAGACGATGTCAAGAATTGGCTAGAGTGGGTCGCTTCCTCAAGATCGTTTTTTGTGCGTGTACTGACCTGGACGCGGTGTGGCATCTTCAGCTCGGTCGACATCCCATTGAGCGAGGGTCCTGTCAACTTGAATTGGGGACCGATTATGAAGACGATCAACGAGAGCCCGTACGATTTCTTCCAGCAAGGCGGATGGAGTTTCCTGGGCGGTGGTGGTGGTGCAGTGGTACGCTTGTTATGTTATCCAAGTATTGCACGATACTGAACGGGATTTCGTCTGACAGAGCGATGCCGAAGAAGAATCTGATACTGAATCCGAGTTCGAGGCGGATCCGGAGGACCTCGTTTCTGAGGAAAGCAGTGCTGAGGAGAGCGCGTATGATGGGTCGGACGCGAGCGAGGATTCGGGAAGCGGATCATATGACGACGCGAGTGACGATGGCGACGATTGGGACGAGCTCGAGCGCAAAGCGGCCAAGTGTGAGTGCCGTGTTGACGTTTGTCGTGCGTGTGCTGACTGACGTGTATACAGCGGACTCGAAGCGGGCAGACATTTCGAGGGCGCGTGGGGAGTCGGACGATTCAGACAACGATGGACCGAAAAAGAAAAAGGGGGGTGCTGCCAAGGGTGGCAAGGGCAAGGCGAACGGGAAGCGGTGAGCGAGATTCGATGAGCGTGTGCGTGTGGCCGTCCTTTGTTACATTTGTGCATTTTTGTTTTGTTTGTCTTTCGATCAATCTTTTTTTTTTTCGGTTGCTGGTGCCAGGGCTTTGCAGTTAAGTATCTGAGGAGTGAGACCACGGAGAACGTTGCTAACACGTTCATCTGTTCATCAATCGGCCTCGCGCATGTTCGGATTTGGCTAGTTGCTTCGTTGACAAGCGAACTTATGGGCTACATCTTGCAGCAAGTTGAGGTGAAGTAATGCAAACAACCTGACACTACGTCGTTCAACACGCTGTAACTATCCAACGTGAGTGAATCAGCAGATTCTTGTCAAGTGGTGCAGACCGCTAACTTGAAGTTGAGATGAAATAGTGAATGCGGATGCCTGCAACGCCTGTCCAACTTAGAAGAGGCTGAAGACTCGAATCACACTAAACGCAGAGCGACTGGTCCCCCTCTCCCTCCCGAATTCTTGCTCCATCTTTCACCACGCCATCCATGTACCAAGGGCGCTTGTCTTCGATATCTACGACAACGTTTAGGACGCCTCTTCATCACTGCGAGGTAGAGGTACTAAGTCTCTTCACCAAATGTGCCCTCGTCCAGGATGGTACCTTGTCCTGCCAATCCTCTACCAATCCGTTTACTTCGGCAGTCCGCGCTGCGTGTCGACCCTCTGTGGTATGGTTGTCAGCGCGCGACCCCTTGGTGAATACACGCAACGACTGGAGATTGCCATAGTATGCATGCCCTACTTCGCCATCTTCTCTATCGTTGGCATCAATAACTACGCTAACTCGGATCTGCCGTGGTGTATCCTAAACCCACTCGAGTTGTCTGCAGATTCCTTGCGCGTGCTTGGCTGGTCCTCACCCAATTAACCCCTCAAGAAGCACGCCAAGATCGCCGTGTCTTTGTTGTGATCACTGTTACCGGGAGCACGTCTGTATCCACGTACTAAGTCAACCTTTGTCGTCCTCTGGTTGTTTGAATGCATGACTCGGAGTCAACACTTTCGTCCGCAACGCGCAATGGAGTATCCTCCCGCCACGTCACGTGGAAACTTGTTGACTATCATCATCGATTCTCTCAGGGTTGCGATTCAAACTATGACATCATCTCAAAGATTGACACTTGTCTGGCATATAAAAGGCCAGCTATTCCAACCTTGTCCCTCGGTTCCTTCTCCCATTCCCTCTCGCTCCTCTTACTATACTCTTGTTCATCAGTGGACACAGCTACGGGAGGCCTTCTCCAGACGTCATCACCCAGCAACCTGGTCCACACCGTGGCTGCTTCCTTCCCGCCCGCAGGCGACCTCGGTCGACGTGTGCGATTCTCCGTCCGTTGTTAGCTCGGATGGCGGCCCCAGCGACGACACGACCAAAGACCATAACGTTCCAAGCTCCGGTGGTCAGTCGGTCATTACGGTTCGTCCAAATCGTTTCTGTCGCATCATATATGGTCTGATCCAAGAATAGCGTCGTCGCAGCTGAAGGAACTCGAATACCCGCTCCGCGCTCACTTGATACACGAGAAACATCTGATGACGGTCGCTAGCATCTCCAGCGTAGAGCTCGTTCAGCGCACAGAGGTGAACTTACATGGGACGACAACTTAGGAACTCACTGCCAAACCGGAACTGAAGGTCGATGACAAGAAGAGATCTGATGTTACGCTCGACGGTTTGTGCTGGTAAATTTAGAATAGCGAGGGTCTCTGGGTCGAGGCCGAGGTTATTTGTGAGAACGTGTTCCTTAAGTAAGAGCTGGAAGTCGTTCAGGCAATGCTCCCTGCCAAGATGGTAGCCCTGCCTGCCGGCATCTCCAGCCGCTACCGCCCAGACTGGGAAGGAAGCGCGAAAGGCACGAATTCTCTCCACTCTCGCTCAGCGGTTGTAGGATGCAAAGGTAGTGTCTATTCTGTGCGTCGTGAAATCAAGACGTGGCTAACTCAGACACCAGAATATGAAACGCGGTGTCCACCCCATCCCACCCGTTCCAAGGCCGTTCAAACCATGCCCGCGGCTTCAACTCCATCGGGTAGCTCAACGATTTCACTTTTGAATCATAGTACGTACGCATTCCTTTTGATGATTGCCTAGCACGGTCTGAAGCTACTTACTGCAGGAGTTATTACTGAAGATACGACGGCTAAGAAACTCAAGACTACCAAGGAATCTCCTTTCACTACTTGCCTCAAATGATACCCGGCCTCGCGCCAACGACTTGAATATACCCGCGAATCCCACGATACCCCTTACCCTGATACCCATGGGACGCACGATACCCCCACCAAAGGCAGCAGTGAAGAGATTAAGTCATGCGACAGCTCAACGAAGACGTTCCAATATACCCAGCCATCCAGCCCTAGTGTCAGATGGATCTTGGACGTCAGGGAAAATCCCGTTGCGACTAGTCCGAAGACGGCCCAGCTCAACACTGGGTTGCCTTCAACAAGGCCTCTGCAATAAGCCTAGCAATCTTTTGCTACCGGTGCCGCAGAGAGGACTTCTCGCTTCTAGTAGTGTTTCGAGCATGCAGCCATAGTCGATGGTAGCTCATCCAACGGTTGGTTTGTTAGTGATGATGATGTGGTTAGCTATTACTAATCTCCCTCGCTCACTTGACAGGAGTCAAGACATCTGGCCGTCTACCCGGGGGGTCTCTGACCCAGACGGACCAATCAAAGACTATCGAGATAGCTTCCATCGCCAAGTCCCAAGCTTCTTTTCCCGAATCTTCAGGTGAGCAGTATAGTACTCGTGTTCAACTTTCATTGTCCCTTGTCTTACAAGTGCCAGTCCTTTGTGTATTTCAGAAGGAACCACACTGTACTTCCGGCATTCCCTTGTTCGATGCGATGGTGGATGACAATTTCCTTTGATGCGTGCAGCAGCTATCAATTATTTGGATCACGACCACACTTTCTCGGCGGTGGCATCCTTCCCTTGAGTACGTTTACTGCTTTTCACTTGGTATATCCAGCGCGCTAACAATGGAATCCTCTGATCAGTCGTGAAGGGAAAGAGAAAGCATGATAACTCGCATGACTCGACTTCGATGCCACGTTCCGAGTGTCTCGCTGTGGATCAGCTTTTCAATCACAAGGATCATTTTCCAACGTATGTGATTCTCCATTTCCGCTCGTGATTCATATAGTGACGATGACATTTTCAGCGGTATTGTCATCGCAAGTGCAAAGCCTCTAGGTGTCTCCACGAGTTCTACAGAGAAACCCTTGTGAAGATTGTAGGTCAAGTTACTGGTCGCTCTGGTTGATCTTTTGAGATACACACATCCTTGATCCGCGACAAGTGGCAGTCCCCACCCAAAGCGTAGTATTGCGCTAGCGTTGGGTCGGTAGAAATAGTGCACTCATGCCTAGTAACGACTTTTATGACTTTTACGACTTTTACGACCTATCACGACTTTCTACGACCTGTTACGACCTGTTACGACCTGTTACGACCTTATGACCATATGCCCCTATGCCTACCTTTTTCTATGCCTACCTTTTTTTATGCCTACCTTTTACCTATGCCTACCCTTTACCTATGCCTACCTTTACCTATGCTTACCTTTTCTATGCCTACCTTTCTATGCCTAACTCGTGTGCCACAGTCAAAGACAGATACCAAGGTAAGTACTTTGGTGGTATACCCTCAAGCGCCGAGGGTCCCTTCGCCGATACTGTATCGGTAGGGAGGTTCGGAGGCACTCGGCGAAGAGGTCATTCGAATGAGACGCAAGGCTGGAATGCATAAGATTTTACCATCAATCATGATAAATAACACTGTGTGTACCCTCAGGCTCTCCAAAAAAAAGCTTGTGTGAAAACCAGCCTACTTGAGTTCCGGAGGTTGCTTCGCTTCAGTGCTTCATTAAGTGCATGCTGCATACCCCCTGCAACATCACTAGCAAAGGGGGAAAAAGCAACAACTCAGTCAACTCAGTGCGACCATCTGAGAATAGTATTTACAGTGGGATTTTTCCACGAATAGGCTAGGAAGGATCACATCGGTAGGCAGGGTTGTGACGTTTTAATGATGTCCTATCCTTGGGTCGCGAAATGTCAGGGCACAAAAATGACCAATGTATCTCCGGCGTCAACCCGCCATCGTCGGCTTATTTCCGCTACAGGGCACCAAAGGCAGCGGGATGAAAAGATGCAGCTCTGTCGATACCGTCATTCTGTCTTTTGCGAGCCTGTCTTCTGCAGCAACGCGCGACTCTGCCCGTTGAGCCGTCTTTCCCGCCACATGAACACGCCAGCAGTCGCTGCAGCCGGACCGAACGCGATCGTCGCGATACCGTACCACACGATGATCCCGACGAAGCTGAGCACGCTGTCGGCCATCCAAAGCGTGGCAAGCATCATCGAGCCTATGGCGAAAATGATGTCCCACTTGATAAACTCGTGCGCACCGTCCGACAAGGGAGTCGCTGCCAGATCGACCATGTCCACAACGCTGATTGGTACAAAGAGCATTCCCAGGGTTTCGATGTCCGGGAGGAGAGGCCAGATGTAGACAGCGTGGAGAAGTGCAGAGAACACAAAGGTGAGCGCGAGGGCGGCCATGACGGTAGGATGACCTGAGTGGACGTTGGGTAAAGGTCGAACGAGTCTGTATGTGAGGGTGGCGAGGGCGACGATGAAGGGAAAGCCTTGCCAAAGAGCGGTCAGCCGTGGGTCGACAAAACGGAGCATGAGGGCCGTAGGGAGAACGTAGCCGACGAGGAATCCAAAAAGGAGGGATTCAGCGCCGACTGGGTCGATTTTCGAGGATGGGTTTGGGGTATGACTGGGCCGGATGGATGCAGTGCCTGTGACGACGAAGAGGAGGGAATAGATGGGTATGATGACGCCCATAGAGCAGAGCTGGAAGAGGACACCGACGGGGGTGGGCGCGCCGAGGACGAGCGGGCGGCGGTCGCGAGCGGCTTCAATCAAGGGGATTAGTGTGATGACCCCGACGGCGGGAAAGAGGACGGCAAGGAGGGGATAGTAGGTCGTATCCATGAAGGCATGGAAGAAAACGACCATGCCGCAGAGAATTTCGTCTACCTCGGGGTTGCCGGTATATTGCAGGCGATACGAGTGCGGAGTAAGGCCAGGGTGGCATATGGCAGAGATATGGCCTTGGAGGCCGGTTTGGAAGAGAGACTGGTGGAGGATGAGTCGGGAGGCAGAGAAGGCGAGGAAGGAGAAGAGGGGGAGAGGGAGTAACACGTCTGGCAGGATGTCAGTGGAGTTGCTGCAGGCAAAAAGGATAACTTGAACACGCACGAATGAGCAGCTTCATGATCTTGAAGGCCATATCGACACGCATTTGAAAGGAACACGCCAACTTTGTTTTACAAATTGAGAGTGGTCACCCTTGACTAGTTAACCACAACGTTGTAATAATACGAAGTACAGGGCAATTGTGGTGAAGTAGTTGACACCTATCATTGACACGAGCCGCAATTCTGAACGCAGTGACGTCAGCGCGTCACGCCAAGTCACGGGGTAGTCCCATTGGCGTAATCGATCACTGACACCGTTCTGACCACGAGTCGGCACAACTTTGCAAACACATCGTACGTGTTCAGCCGGGAGTGCTATCGTTTTTTTTTGGCCACTTCGCTGATCAGCGAAAGCCGCGGGCATATCTAGCTCCGAAAGTGGGATATTATACATCCCTGTCATCTTCTCATCTACTGTGGCAATAAACCTCGAGGCGGATTGTCCTCCAGTAACGATTCAACGCTACGCAGCTACCTCCGTTCCGATGGTCCCTTGAGAGAGATGAATACAACCAAGTTCGTCTCCCGATATCCAACAACCAACAACCCGTGACTATTGGATGTCGACTGTATCGATGCAGGCCATCAATTCATCCAACGGCGTCTCCTCCTGAATTTGAGCCCTGATGAAACTGTCCGTCGTAACGCGTCTGTAATGCACGCGCCCCTGAGAGGCCAATAGCAGGGCACCAAACGGCTGTCTGAGCCGCACGACGAGCCGCAGCGCGCGCACAGGCAGATCAAACGAACGGTCACCCTCAAGATCTTCGTCGATTAAGGGACTAATCCATGGATGAACGAGAACCAGACGCTGCGCCGTTAGCGAGTCGTCTCGAGTCTCGATCCGTACGTCACCGAGAAATGGGCTTGCGGCGCGATAAACATAAACACTTGAGTCGGAATCGCAGGTCGGGAGTGGGGTGAGATCAGTAAGGCGGAAAACGAGCCCTGGAAGTTTCAATCGACCAGAAACGACAGACAATTGTGGGTGATCATGGAGTCGTTTGTACAACTGATCAATCAGAGAGGAATCAGGAAGGGATGATTGCAATTCGATAACCATACGATCCATCTTGGCGTTCTCAATGGATTGCGGAACATGTGGCGGGACAACTTGGTCGTAAACAGTAAGATCAGAAGGGAGGTAGCTGTGGTTGTTACCTCCATTCCCAGTCCAGGCGAGAATGGTGACGTTGTCCGACCGCGTGAGGATGTGTTCCAACAGTCGTCCGACTGCTTGACTACCCTCGCCATATATGACAGGGAGCGCGACATTGAAGATACCAAACAGACAGTACGCGGTATCTTCCCTCCGCGTTGTTTCGCGCTTCGAAGCGAGATAGAGTTTCTCGCGCACCCTTGTGAGTCCTGGCTGAAGCGTTGCGAGGACCTGAGTAGCAAACTTTGTGGCTTGTTCCATCTCTTCGAGGATGACAGGAGATTCCTTGTGATTGAATGTCTCCAGACCGAGGTACGGCTTCCAATCCTCTGTATAAAATTGGATGACCCTCGAAGCGACATACTCCTGGTATGTCCACCCGCGCGTGTTCCAGATACTGTGCCACAGAGACCCAGGCTCTTGTGTATCTGAGAAAACACCGAGAAGATGGACGATTGTCAGTGCCGCACGACGATACCACCGAAACATGGCCACGACGGATTCTTGCTGAACCCCCTTGTCGTTCTGGTTAACACAGCATGTGTCGCTCCATGCCCATCTGAAACGGTGAGACTTCACAAGCTTGCAGAAGTTGATGAGCTTGTCAATCGTGGGGGACGTGGGTAGTCCATAGATCAGGGTATTCTCGATCGTTTGGAACGATGGCTCGGGTGGCTGCCACCTGTGCGAGAACATTACATATTCATAAAACTTTTCCACCTCCCTCTTTATCCGCGCACAGTCGAGCCGATCACGGGTAGTCATGCAAGACCGCAACTGGTTGAATATGGGGAGTTGTTCGAATGCTGCTGCTTGCTGTGTCTTGTCGTAGAGACGACCAGTGGCGGTGTCAATGAGTGCGCGGGGTATGTCATGAATGGTCTCTTCGATGACCTTGCGGATCAGTGGAGTAGTATCGAAGTATCGACTCCGCAGATCTATTATCAATACCAAATCAGTTCATGTCATCTATGTAATATGAACAAGACAAGCTCACCCCGAGTTTCTGGGTCGGGTGATTTCTCCATGCTCGACATCATAATTTCGAATGCATCGAATGCCTCTTTGTAGCGCCCCATGCTATGTAATATAGCATGTTTCTGTGTGTATCCTTTGTAGTTTGATGGATCGCGTTCAGTAACCTGATTGTATCATCAATGCCATCAACTTGGCAGGCCGCGTGAGTTAATCCATACCATGGTAGCAATGCTTAGTTCGTCCTCCAAAAACCCTACTCGTGCCTTGCAACATTTGACTATGATGGCGTCGATGTTTTCTGGGTCAAGCGAGAGTATGCTTGAATAGCATTTGATCGCCACATCGTGGTTCTTCGACTCCTTCGCTTCATCGCCCTCCTTTTCCAGCTTCTTGACATGGTGCAGTCGAAAATCTTGGAATATTCAGTTAAGTTTCGTCGCTGAAATAGCAGGTACTCACCCAGCTCCCATTGTGATCGTTCATGCAGACCACTCGTTTCCTGCGATAGCTTGCCCCTCATGGTTTGGAAACATTCAACCGCCTCCGTAACACGATCGTCGCCGTCAAGAACCTCACAGATCGCACGGTAAACATGAAATGTTGGGAGCTTGAACTGGACGGAACGAGAGTCAACAAGTTGATTTAAACAACTACATGAAATATACCTTGTCCGCGGTGCCCAATGCCTCACTTGTCGAGTAACGAATGAGTGCCATTCTCGCCCATCCCGCCAGTACACCTTCCGGAGGCGAGGGAGTGAGCAACAATATAGTGGAGTAGGCTGACAATGCCTCATCATGTTTTTTGGCACTCAACGCCTCATCTCCAATTGTCCTAAGCTCTGATAAACATCTTCCCGTAAATTCTGATGGTAAGGATTGAACACACTTTCCTGCGGCGAGTTGGAGAAACTGACCTTTGACCCAGTCGACGATTAATTTGTTTTTCTTCAGATTCTCTGTCATTGCGCTCGCAATCTCGAGGAGATGCTGAACAGCATCGTATACGTGACCTTGGGCATACAAGCTTTCGCACTCGTGCTTCTTCTCATGAGCACGAAGTGAGTCCCGTAGCTCTTGGACGGTTCGCTCGCGGTCAGCTATTTTTTGTTCCATGGGCACAGAAAATGGGTCAGGGAGACGTATACGTTGGAATGATAAAAACCACACCTGAGATCGCTTGCTGCGTGTCAAGGTCTGCCTGTAGTGACCTGGTCGTGTTGGTTAACTGATCGACTTCATGTTGAGAAGTAGCAAACGCGCGGCTGAGTTCCTGGATGGTTTCGTCGAGATGGTTAATTCTGCGATCTAATGGAGAAAACGGTCAACGACGTGGGGGTTGATGGCGGAGAAAACGTACCTGAAATTTCCTTGAGGGTTTCCTTTTCCTGATTGGACATAGCAAGCTGGTCACGGAGTTGTTGGACGGTTTTCTGGAGATCTGCTACATTGACCTCTGATGGAAATGAATATCACCACAGAAAAGGCATACGCTTTACAAGCGTACTTTGATGAGCATTCTGCACTCGTAGGGACCGGACCGTGTCTTCGAGAACACTTTTTTCAACTCCTAAGCGCCGGCTTTTGTCCTCCAGGCGGGCCTGCAACAGGAAAGGACTGACTGATAAGGTCATGATCTCGCATTAGTACAGTTACTCACGTTGTCGCAGTAAGGAGAGGGAAGTATGTCACAAAGATTCCGAAGGGTGATTGCTCTGTCTCCAGCGGTTGCAATATCATAGTTTGGTGAGACGGTCATGGACGAGATGGTGTGGGAGTGGTTAATGACGGCTCCAATTTGTTGGTGCGTCGCGGCGTCCCAGAGCGAGACCGACGAGTTAGCAGAGGTTACGATGACCGTGTCATTGCATGCCAGTGCGATACATTTTGGTCTGTTGCTGCTGTGAATGCGCCATTTCGCGAGTGTCTTCTGCGTGGGCGCGTCGAGACGGTGGATGTTGCCGTCCTTTGATAGCACAAAGAGTTGTTCGCTGCCGGTCGCCCAAGCGAGCGATCCGTTGCATGCTGAGTCGACTTCAATTGGAAAATCTGCGAGGACGTGACCGTCGCTGCTGTCGTAGATCCGAACAGAGTCACGCCTCCATGTAGCGGTCGCGATGAGTTGTACATTAGAAGAGAATTTGACTGCAGCCAAGATGTAGTCGTGTTTGAGAGGGCCAAGCAACTGCTGCTGGCCTGTGGGAAATGACCAGACTTTGACTGTCTTGTCATTCGATCCAGTCGCGATTCTCGTCCCATCGGCTGAGACGTCAACCGCCCTCACCTCCTTGTTGTGTGCTTGGAAGCAAGTCGCCTTTTCATGGCCTGTCGTGTTCCACGTCATCACTTGGCCATTGAACGTCCCGCTCACGACCCGTTGACCATCTGGCGAGACTGCCAGATCGTAAACACGACTCCCAGCGTTCATCGACTCTCCTACTTCCTTGCCAATGCCATCTTCCACTCGCCACCATCGAACGCTCCCTTCAAATCCTCCGCTCACGACTTGTGCCCCATCGGTGAGAAACACGACCGAACTCATTTCATCTTGACCATCGATTTTGATCGGATTTGTGTCACGGGAAGTGGAACTTCTTTCACTCGATTCCTGAGTATCCGTCAGTGACACTCTTTCGCTGGCTTCCATGCACCTACCTGCTGACCACTATCCAAGAAAAGTGAGGCCGCCCTATCCTGCTCTGTAACTTTCGTCGGCACCCGTACATCGACGACCTTGCCACACCACTCACCGTTCTTCTTCCTTAGACGTACCTTGGAAAACATCTTGGGCATGGCTTATATAAGTAGAGTCACATCGAGGTTTAGTCTCGGCGCGCCCGTCACCGCCTGGCAATACACGTGCACCCACATCTCCCACGCAATTACATACCCCGGGCCCTGGGCGCTTCACATCTCCTTACCAGCACATCCCATCGCTATCGTCGCCGTAACGACCTGGATTTCTTGACGGGAAATCGTGATCAAAGAAGATGACCTACCTAGCAGCCAAGGATTTCGAAAACGATCTTGTTTTGTCTGTCACTGCACTATCTTACTATGACGGTCCAGAACAAGTGTTCTCAATGACGTTACTTCTTATCAGTGATATCATCACAGCCGAGTCAAGGAGCTCCTTGTTTCGCTTGGGCATACAATGTTTTTGATTGAACTTAAATGGTCAAGGTTCTATTCAGGGGGAGGCTTCTTATCAACGAAGCCACTGGAGTCTGGGGCTCCTTTCGGGATGCTCGCCTGCGCTTCTTCGTTACGCATCACGGAACAAGCCATGGACTTCGGTGACCGCCCAGTAGGCATTACGAGAGTTTTGAAGAAAATGCTAAATAGGTAAGGAAGAATTCAACCCAGCGTATAAGTAAAGACGAGTTGATTACCAGCCTGTGATTGCACTTAGCACGTTGTATCACCTCCCACGCAATGTCTGACTGGACAGTTGCCGCAGCTACCTTTGTTCTTGGTTGTGGGCTGGTTCTGTATATCGGACGACAAACTTTCGCGAGTAGAAAACTTTATCCGTTGCCTCCTGGACCTCCTGGTCTACCATTTGTCGGGAATGTAGTCGGAATTGATGCAAGTGCCCCATGGGTGACATATGCTGGCTGGGCGAGAATGTACGGTAAGCATTCTATTTCACACGGTCTACTGAAGTCTACATCCGTGTAGGCGACATAGTTCATTCTAGGTTGATGGGAAAGGATATCATCACAATCAATTCTGAGAACATTGCCATGGACCTGATGGAGAGACGCTCCAAGAATTATTCAGATCGTCCTTCTCTCATTGCCAATGATTTGTTAGTTCTTTGATTTTCACCACCCTGCTAAACTGAAGTCGATATTTGAGGTATGGAATTAGTTTCATTTCTGGTGTGCAGCCTTACGGAGACCGATGGCGCTTGCACAAGCGGTTCTTTCACCAAACATTTCGGCTCGATGCACTACCCAGATTCTTACCTGTCCTACACGATAAGGCAAGCTGTCTTATCCAGCGGTTATTGGATACACCCGAACAACTCGATGATCATGTATTCGAGTAAGTGCATGGTGCTAGTCAACGTGAATGGAGTGATATGCCTAATTCGACTCTGTAAAGATATACGGCTTCTATTATGCTGAAAATTACATATGACTATGAGGTAACATCTCCCGAGGACGAGATCGTCAGCATCGTAGCAAATGTTATAAACATTATTCTACCCGCTGTCCGTCCTGATGTTTCTATTATCCTTAGCACCTTCCCATTCCGTGAGTTATTCATATTTCTGGTCCATATTTGAATCACACAAACCCGTTGGCAGTGCTCCATCTCCCGTCATGGTTTCCCGGGATGTTTTTCAAGAAAGATATGGAGATCGCGCGCACGGCTACTAAGGTATATCGCGAGCGGCCCTTTGAGTATTATCTTCGGAAACTAGAAATGGTAATATAGAACACTCCTGAGATTAGATCGAATATTAATTTCAGAAAACAGGCCTCTGATACCCTCACACCATCCATGATACATGATGGTCTGCGGATTCTTGAGCAGAAGGGAACTTTATCCAACGAGTTCTGGATGGAGTCGCTCAAGGAGGCAACTGGGACTGCATTCATAGGTACGCTGCTTGGATGCTTAGCAAGATATATCACTAATCCACCCATCCAAACCGTTAGCATCAGAGACTGTACTATTCCACAAACCTCCTGCGCAGTCCTTCTGCTAATAGTTTAACATAGTCCACCTCAGTCCTGAAGATATTTTTCTTGATGATGATGATGAACCCTGGCGCGCAAGAGAAGGCACAAGCACAAATCGACGTTGTTGTGGGAACGAGCAGGTTTCCAGGAACAGGTGATCGAGCTTCATTGCCCTTTGTAGACGCCATTTTTCGGGAGACGCTCAGATACAGCCCTATTATGCCTTTATGTGAGTATTCTTTGTGGGTTCCCTTTTTCGATCTTAGCGAACTGTGCAGTATTTCCACACGTTTCTGTGGACGACGATGTGTACGCTGGGTTCCATATTCCAAAGGGTGAACAACCAGATGTATCCCTCTCTGAGTCGTTGAGCATCCACTGACACCGCTTTTAGGCGCTCTCCTATTAGCGAACGTGTGGTCGGTGTGCTTTCCATTCTTTCGTGATACATAGATCTCAACACCATGTTCCTCTAGGTCAATGGCCCATGACGAATCTAGATATCCTAATCCCCATGCCTTCATCCCTGAACGATTCCTCAATGATGATGGGTCCCTCAAACCAAACGACATCGAATACATTACGTTTGGATTCGGTCGACGCATGTGTTTTGGCAGACACTTTGCAGATGCGGCTATCTGGGAAGTGATCATCAAAGTGTTGGCTGTGTTCAAGATATTGAAACCGCTTGACGAGAACGGGGTGGAGATCACCATCGAACCGAAGTTCTCGAGTGGTTTGGTTATGTGAGTGATGATCGGCATAGATGTCTCGTTTGATCTGGGCTGAATCTCAGTGTAGACACCCTCTTCCGTTCAAGTGCAGGATCGTTCCCAGGTTTCCGTGGATGGATGCCAAGAAGCTGGAGGAGCTGATTGCTGCTAGTGTTCCTTAGCGCTTCCTTCAGGCTTGAATTTAGCGTCCAATCATTCATTTGACAATATATATGCGCATGCAGTGGATATGGTGATACAGTGGTCGATGGAGGGCAAGTCGAGCACCAATTGCACGTTTTGGTAAGGTGATCCTTTTGATGTTGCCTAACGAGGGGATGACGGTGATATCATCGATAGAGCTAGCATTGCTTTCGAGCTGAAGCAGTAGATCACATCCGTTGCACACCAAATCCTCGCATCCATGAAAACGACGATTAGGTATAACTTGTTTGGCCTAGTCTGGTCACTAGACTGAGACTGTATGAATTTGTGAGGCGTGTCCGGCAGCGGAGACCCATTGAATGAAAGAATGGACCATGCCATCGCACACTTTCTCTGGCAGAAACATTTTCGAACTCAAGTATTTAGTCCGCTCTTCACCGTTTTGTGAACCAAAAATTGACTCCCGTGAACTCCTACAGGCAGGATATTAGTAGGGTGTGCCGGGTCTGTACCAACCAAAGGCTCGCTGGAGTTGACAATCACAAGTTGCCTGTTGCCCATCGTCTGCGATGTCGCGCACACCAACGAGGGCAAAGGTAACACTCAACTACATTTTTCACCGAGGGGCGGACAAGTCTGGAAGTGGAATGATTTGATAATGACTTCGTTGAAAGGAACGCACAAAAACATATCTCTGGCATCGTCGCAGCATCATTCTTGTTACACCGTAACCAAAGGCAGTGGGATACATGCATACACCGCTCTATCGAAGCTATCATTCCATCTTTCGCGGCGTCTCCTTCTTCTTTTCCAGCAAAGTATGGCTCTGCCAGTTGAGCCGTCTTTCCCGCCACATGAACACGCCAGCAATCGCTGCGGCCGGACCGAACACCATCGTCGCGATCCCATGCCATACAAGGATCCCGACAAAGTTGAGCACGCTGTCGGCCATCCAAAGCGTTGCAAGCATCATGGAGCTCATGGCAAAAATGATATCCCACTTGATGAACTCGTGCGCGCCGTCCGGCACGGGCGTCGCTGCTAGATCGACCACGTCCGCAATGCTGATTGGTACGAAGAGCGTTCGCAGGGCCTGCATGTCCGGGATGAGAGGCCAAATGTAGACAGCGTGGAGAAGTGCGGAGAACACAAAGGTGAGCGCGAGGGCGGCCATGACGGTAGGGTGACCTGAGTGGACGTTAGGTAAAGGCCGAAAGAGTTTGTATGTGAGGGTGGCGAGGGCGATGAGGAATGGAAAGCCTTGCCAGAGAGCGGTCGTTGATGGTTTTACAAAATGGAGCATGAGGGCTGTAGGGAGAACATAGCCGGCGAGGAATCCAAAGAGGAGGGATTCAGCGTTGGCTGGGCTGATTTTCGAGGGTGAGTTTGAGGTGGACGTGGACGTGGGACTGGGCCGGATGGAGGCGGCACCGGTGATGACGAAGAGGAGGGAGTAGATGGGTATGGTGGCGCCCATGGAGAAGAGTTGTAAGATGATGCCGACGGGGGCGGGGGCGCCGAGGACGAGCGGGCGGCGGTCGCGAGCGGCTTCGATCAAGGGAATTAGCGTAATGATACCGACAGCGGGATAGAGGACGGCGTTAAGGGGATAGTAGGTTGTATCCATGAGGGCATGGAAGAAGACGACCAAGCGGCAGAGTAAGTCGTCAATCTGGAGGTTGCCGGTGTATTGCAGGCGATATGGGTGGAGTGCGAGGTCGGGAGAGCATGTGGCAGCCATTTTACTTTCGAGGCCATTTTCTACGAGAGATTGGCGAAGAATGAGCCGTGAAGCAGAATGGGTGAGGAAGGAGAAGAGGAGGAGGGGGAGTAACACGTCTGGTCAGGATGTCAGGGGGAGTCACGGCGGAAGAACAGGACAACACGTACGAGTGAGCAGCTTCATGATCTTGAAGGCCATATCGATGTGAGAGACGAAAAGTCGTGAAAAAATCACGGTTTTTCAAGGGATCTCTGACGTAGCATGGGATCATCGCAATGCACTGCTATGACACATAGCAGGGACGTTCGCTTAGTGAAGACTCGCCGTGAACCCCGGCTCTTCTCTCTCGACATACGACGGCCCTGCAGCGTCCTTCCCTCCGCTGCTTTCCCTTTCTTCTTCGTACTCACTCTTCTTACCTTCATCCCCGGCCACGATTACAATCATTCTTTGACACGCGCCCGCTATCGCGAACCTCGACTCACCTCGAACGACCTCGGCACTATGTATCCTCTCCTGTGCTCGACATCATCGTGCAGGAATACAGGAAGTGATTGGTTTCCGATCAGCTCAGACGCGATACAGCGGCGTCCGCCTTTCCACCACAATGTCGTACGGACCGAGGAAAGGGAATATGCCCTTGGATTTCGTCTGTCCTACGGCAGGTCAATCGCGCGCAGCAGTATTAGTACGCGGCTTGATAATGGCTGTAGCGTCCGTGTTCAATGCAATTTTCATTCGCGGGCTTGAACGTTCTCACTGAATGTACCCATACTTTATAGCTTCGCGATCCAACATTTTCCCCAAGATCTGCTCCCAGCTACAGCTGATGATTGAAACCATCGAGAATCTGTCTCGTCTACGTTCCTGTACTTGATATTCCACTAGTTCCTGATGCAACTCATCGCGGAGTCGATGTTCTTTGATCTCTGCAAGATTATGGATATGGCTGGTCCCTGTCAATAGGACAAGTTGGGGTGGCTGGCCGCGGCGGTTGGAACGCTACGTCCGGCTGGACATCATTTACTCCAACGGCCATAGGAGCGCGCACACATCTTGAATTATCTTTTGTCTCAAACGTCCGGGAGGATTCACGTTGGGTATCATAAACCGGAGGTAAGCGTCCTATTCATAGGCTCGAATGTCTGCACGACTCGTGACGGAAAACGGACGTATGAAGTTTGCCGACTTTATCTCCACCACCCGCCTTAGGCCGCGACGTCTTTGTTGAGGACATTGGTATCGACCACACCGCGGGATCGTAATGGGATCAGCATTGCATCTCGAGGTGCTGATTCTCGTAATTCCAATGTACGTCCAGTTCAGATATGTCCATGTCGCTCAGTTTGGTAAATTCACTCGTTCATGTCAGAGCAAGGAATACCGAACGCGACAATACGCGTTCGCGTCCTTTCTCTCTCGTGTGAGTTTGTGAAGCACGGGGAATACTGGAGGGACCCAGATCCACGCAAATCTATGTCGACTCTTGTGATCACGATCTGGGGTGGGTGCCTGAATTTGGCAGGAACACGGCAGCAGATGAATAAGTAGTCCAGGTTGAAGTATGCATGATCATGTTCGTTGGCTAGTTTCTGGAAATATGGCTGTTCATGCAGTTTCTACACCAAACCTTTTTTTTTTTGAAAAGTGAAAGTGCGGCAGTACCAAGGACATAAGTTAGACTAGACACGACCCAAGTCGGTGGGTCCAGCCCATTCTAAGTAATGGGACGCCTTAGACCTCCGGGAGAAGCCTGAAAGCCTGGAACATGACGAATGCTTCGAATTATCCTCGGGACATGCCAAGAATCGGGTGTCGGAAGTAGATTCAGATGGGGATCGATCGACGCGCTGCCACCCTCAGGCTTGACCTCTTCCCTCCGAGTCGCTCTTGCAGTGACCACCAAGTACTGCTTCACCTCTACGTCTTACATCTTCGTCAATAACACTCTCATGCTTTCCAGAGATTGCGACACAAAACACAGGCAGTTTCGAAAACATCCGAGAGAAAGTTGGCCGCTTGATACCTATGGATGAGTGAGGTACCAACCGTGCGAGTAGATCGATCTGGCTCAAGTCAAGGGATCCAAACATAGCCATGGTGAACCCACACGATCAATGCGTGTTAGCGCGGAATGTACAAGATCGAGAATGAATTAGCTTTCCAAAGCAACGTCCAGTTCGTCTTCCATGATTCGCGGGACTTCGAAGCTGGTTCTGTAAATGAATGAAAAAGTTCATTACTAATCGTGCAAAGACGGCTTTTCTCAAGAAACAGATACATGCCATTTGGTAATGCTTGAGCAATGCTGCCAGGCTTGAAGCACTAGTGGTTGTTGACCGGTTGTAGGTACTGTATCCCGACGGATAACCTTGATGATCGGGCAATCCAGCGTCCCGAGGAAATATTTTTTGACGAGTGTGATACTGGAAACATACGTAGGCCTCTCGCTTTTGTGAAGGTCTTCGTGGAGAGCCACTTTACTTTCGAGACGATTTTCTACGAAAGCAGAATGCACGTGGGCGAAGGTGACACCTTATTAGGTAAGATTATTGACAGGGGTCAACGCGACCACCACGACTTGAACTTGAATGACCACGACCACCATGCCCAACCTTGGCGATCAGGAACTGGCCCCAGAGTACCAGACCATATTTGACCCGCATACATGCACTCGTCGAGGCATGTGTCCAGTTACCCAGATTCGACATCAACGAGAACCTCTCGAAAGCCATTCCCTCTACTTTGAGGTCCACGGCAACGGTCCACAAAAAATCGTCTTCATCATGGGGTGACCGTTCAGGTTGGTCGAGAAACCCGTGTTAGAGACTCATTTTATCCGCAGCATGAACAATACTTCCTTTGCGTGGCTCCCTCAGGTGGACCATTTCAGCAAACTGGAGCAGTATAGCACCCTCGTCTTTGACAATCGCGGGGTCGGCATGAGCGGCTCTCCCTGGGGGCCTTATTCGTCTGTTCGTGCATTTATACTCGGCGCGGCGTACTGACTCAGTCGTAGGTCGAGCGGTATGGCGGAAGACATCATCTGCCTCCTTGACTACCTGCAGTGGACCGATGACCACAGCCTCCATGTCGTCGGCATATCTCTCGGTGGGATGATTGCACAAGGTATTTCACCTACATGTCGTTGCTGGCACGTGTCCGACACCCTCTCCAGAACTCACATACCTCATCCCCAACCGAATCATGTCTCTTAGCCTCATCGTGACACGGGCAGGTGGAAATGTTTGGTCCAATCTCCCTTCGGTACATGCGCATACAAGGTGTCCTGGGATGAAATAAAGTGCTGACACGTCATATAGTGGTCTGGATGTGTGCGCTTCGCGAGGTCACTTTGCTCACTCGATCCATCTCGTGCTCGTCTGATCACCGTCTCAGACTGCTCACTACACATGTTCCTGACCAGAGACTTCCAATTGTCCTGGAAATGCTGTATCCCACTAAATGGTTAAATTCCTTGGCGGAGGATGATCCAGAGGGTCGAACTAATAGGGAGGTTCAGTGGGAGGTACGTGTTCGGGCCTCGGTGGTTGATCCCCTCTTAACCGACCCGCCGACTCTGCAGCTCCTCACTCATAGAATGAAAATCACCAAGCCTCAGTCACTCATGGGGGCACTCGGGCAAATGGCCGCAGGCTTGACTCATAGCATGACCCCCGATCGACTTACTAGCATCTCTACGTCCGTACCAAAAGTGCTGATTCTCAGTGCGGCCGAGGATGATGTTCTGCCCCACACGGAGGGTGAAAACCTAAAGGGATATATGCCTGAAGCAGAACATCAGTGCTGGGAGGAAACGGGACACGGTATATGCGTCCAGCACAAGGAGCGGTTCAATAAGCTTCTGGAAAGGGTATTCCAGGAAGGAAAGGAGGCGGCGGGCAAGCGGGCAAACTCTGATTGAGTTTATGGGTTTCGATAGCAAGTATTTTGGTAGATTACGGCGCAGATTGCTGCGCGCTGGCAGATCTGGCGGCCATTTGGTCAACGAATTCATAAGTACCACAACAAGTCTGACCTAGACGACGAACAACGAGAAGAGATGCCCATCATCCTCACCGCTCCTTCAGCATCTTTTTGAACACCGATTGCAACGGCTTGGGCACGTTCCCAATCTTTCTTCTCGAAACGACAGGCGCAATGCGTAGATTTGACGGCCAAGACGGGCCAGCCTCCGCCTGTCTCTCCAGCATGAGCTTGATGAGAGGCTGTTTGAGCGCCTTTTCCTGCTTTTTAGTGAGCGGAGGTGGGCGAACCCGGGTGTGGGTCAGAGAGGACTTGGGAACGACGCGGGCGAGGAGGGGCGACATGGATGGAGAACGAAAGAGCCTTGTCACAGAACCTGTGACAACGTCACGTATCGCGTCGCGTCAATTGCATTCTCCTGACCGAACAACATGAAGCGCAAGGAGTCATCCAGTACCAACACGAAACAGGCGTCCAAAAAGCAAAGAACTTCCGCACAGGCAAAGGGAAAGAAAAGGCAAGAATCAGAATCCCTTCCTTGGCCTGAGTACTTTTCAGACGTGAGTACGAGTCAGACTTCGCATTTCGCTGATTTCGACGCGTCTCGTCGAAGCTTGCCAAGGTACGCGAATTAACATTACAATCAAACCTTGGTTAAGGTATGATGTGATGAAATGTAGGTGTTCAAGGTGCGTTGGCTACCGAATGTTCCGGCGTTGCGCTCGCTTAGACCACCTCGGCGGCATAGGCTCTCAACACCGTCCTTGGGTTCGTCTCCTCGCGAAAGCACTTGGCGACTACCTTTCCTGTGATTCGGTCCTCCGTAGAGGGCCTGCTGAAACGGTTTTGCACGCATTTTCTCTTGTTCGACACCCCGATTGACATACCTGACAGGCCCCTCGATCTCGCCAAGGTCGCCGAACTCAAGTACGCGTCTCCCGTTTTCGTGTGCATGTCTCACTGATCTGTATCCAGAGCGCTTCTCCCCGACCTCATCAAATTCGCATACATACCCCGCAACGAGCTCCGCATACATGCCGAAACGCTCTCCCAACAACAACGTGGCGGACGTCGGAGTCCCGACTTTTCGATGCCTTCTGCGTCCCAGCTTCCCGGGATGGAAGAGGAAGAACACGTCTTGGTGCTCGAGTTTGCGGACGGCTCGAGGGGGAGGAAGGAACAGTCTGGGTGGGTGCGACGTTGGTGGGCGTGTGCATTGTGACAAGATCTTTTATTCAGTACCGGCTGGTCGCTTCCGCCTGCGATGACGCCCGCTCAAACGAAGAAACTGATTGAAAATCGCGACGAGCGGTTCACGTGTGCCGTAAACGAGTAGGTTCATCGTTTGACACAATATATTCGCTTCGACGAGTCTCCGCAGGCTTCTTGCTGCTACGCCAGCAGGAGAAGACCCAGTCACCCTTCTCCAAGCTGCCGCCAGGGACCACATTCCCGTCAACCCAAAATCCAAATGCCTCACCGAGGCTGCCTCGCTCGAAGTCGAAGACGAGCCAACGATCCCGAACCCGGAG
The DNA here is from genome assembly GCA_038093135.1 of Leccinum longicurvipes. Classification (NCBI taxonomy): domain Eukaryota; kingdom Fungi; phylum Basidiomycota; class Agaricomycetes; order Boletales; family Boletaceae; genus Leccinum; species Leccinum longicurvipes. The sequence continues at coordinate 33,294 of JBBPRP010000009.1, forward strand.
GAGCGACCTTCTATCGACGAGGTCATCCAAGAAATTCGAGATCAGGAGTGGTTCAGCGAACAGATTGTTCACCGCCGAACCTTTGGAGCCAAAGAAGCGAGACAAGGTGTGTCGCGCTTCTTGTTCAGGCTGTGTTTCCACACACGGGATCATCGCAGGGTACCTTGACGAGCCGCTCTCGGAGACTATCCGAGGAGCATTGCGTGACTCAAGAAAGATCGATTCATTGTATCTGCATCAGGCAGCCGCTATTAATGCGATCGCGAAAAAGCGCCATGTCATCGTTTCGACTAGTACTGCTTCTGGAAAGAGTGTTATATACCAGGTACTTGAGTGTCGATGTTCTTGGTGCATTCATCCTAATGTGCAGTTAGGTTCCTCTGTTGAGACTGTTGGAAGAAAACCCCAGTGCAACCGCTATATTTGTATACCCGACCAAGGTGAGTGAAAAGGACATCGTATCCTATGTTTGCCGACTTTCTGTGCTCCAGGCTCTAGCCCAGGATCAAAGAACAGCATTGGAACAGCTTCTGTGGTCTTGCCCGGGACTTCGACGCATCAAAGTAGCAACCTATGACGGTGACACGCCACAAGAACGCAGAGCTGGTTCGTTGACTTTCCGACCACTTGAAATGTTCACATGGCAGTGACTGCATTGTTGGCAGGGATTCGGGAGACTGCGTCCGTCATATTCACCAATTTTGTAAGCGCTATACGATAGGAATGAGCCCGATCTTAACTTCATCGAGGACATGATACACGCATCAATCTTACCCCACGAAGAACTCTGGAGATCGTTGGTCGTCTCACCAAATCGTTCGTGTAGTCTCCACTGCTGATCGCCATTTCTCAGGTTCCTGGGGAACCTCAAACTCATGGCCGTCGACGAGCTACATTACTACGCGGACCTGTTTGGAAGGTGCTCCGTTTCATATCAGCTCGAGCTTGGGCGCTGATGCTCTTCAAGCCACGTCGCGCAAGTCATTCGGCGGTTCCGAAGAGTCTGTGCCGCGATCGGCAGTAAGTAATTTTTGGATAGGAACCAAGCCAGACCGGTCTGAATGAATGTGCACCGATAAGATAGGGATATTACCTTCGTGTCTTGCAGTGCGACAATCGCAAAGCCGGCACGGCACATGAAACAGCTCTTTGGCATCGAGGTGAGGACGAGGCTCGCCATCATCATCACCTTAAGCCAACACTCAATCACGTAGGATGTGGAAGAGGTTACGGAAGACGGAGCACCGTCTGGGATCAAGGACTACATCGTGTGGGATCCGCCATTCGTGGACGACCAAGCACCGAAGATGGGGCGACGCAGTTCGATATCCGAGGCGACTGGGCTGATGCGGTTCTTGATGAAGCGGGGGATTCGAGTGATTTTGTTTTGCAAGGTATGACTGGCTCGGATGGACTGAAAAGCCCTGAGCTAACGCGCGCATTTCTAGATTCGCAAAGTGTGCGAGTTGGTGAGGAGTGGTCGTGTAATTTGCTGGTACATTATATGTTGACGTTCTGGCGTAGGCGATGAAGACGCTTCGCACAGACCTTAGTGCGGAGGGTCGACTGGACGTGCTTGCCAAGGTCATGCCATACCGCGGAGGTACGCAGTAAATCTCGTCCTCGTTTCGAAATTTTGCCGCTGATAGATCCGCCTTTCCTTAGGGTACTCCCAAGAGGTGTTCCTCTCCCCCGTCGTTATCTCGCGATGAAGCTAATAATCCTGGTAGGACCGACGACGTATCGAGAACGAAGCTTTTTCCGGGAATCTTCTCGGGATCGTTGCGACGAACGCGCTCGAACTCGGTGTTGACATTGGCGTCCTAGACGCTGTCATCATGCTCGGATTTCCGTACGGCATAGCCAACTTTGTGAGTTGTCTCCTTTCCGAATAAGAGCATCCTCTCAACCGTCACCACATCCCAGCGTCAACAAGCCGGACGAGCAGGTCGAAGGGCGCGTGACTCTCTTGCTGTCCTGGTCGTGGATAACATTCCCATCGACCGACACTACGTGCAGCACCCCGAGGACCTGTTCGACAAGCCGATCGAGGATCTCGTCTTCGATCTCGAGAGTAAGGTGATCCTCGAGGCTCACTTGCAGTGCGCGGCGCAGGAGATGCCGTTGTGCAAGGACGACTATGTGTACTTTGGTCCGTCTCTCGGCGAGTTGTGTGATACCAAGCTGTGCAAGGACGAGGACGGTTGGTGAGTGGCACGCTGGACACGGTGCGGCAGGCGACGGGAGCTCAACGTCGGGCGTGGTCTACCCTAGGTACCATCCACATCCCAAGTTTCTGCCATACCCCGCCAAGCATGTGTCGATCCGGGGTGCTGAAGAGGACAAGTACACATTGGTAGACGTCACCAAGGACGTGCCAAAGATGTTGGAAGAGATCGAGTTCTCGCGGGCGCTATTCGAGGTGTACGAAGGAGGTGTGGTACGGTCGTCCCTTCTTCTCTTGATCCCATGCTGGTGCTCATGAGTTAACACCGTCTAGTTCATGCACCAAGGGCTGACGTTCATCGTAGGTTGACCCCGTTGGAGGTCCCACCGCGACTGATTAGGCTTCATTAGGTGAAAGAGGTGAGCCATGACACCAAGATGGCAAGGCTCATCCGGGCAGACGTCAACTGGATCACTTCTCCGAGGTGGGTTGATCTGCCAGTCTGCGCCGTTTGGTTTTGCTCAGAATGTTCTCGTACCAGGGACTTCACGTACGTCGGTGGCACCCCACGTCTAGAAAGGCCCACTGACGCCAACGTCATAGCGACGTGGATGCGAAACAGACGTGGCGTATCAGGGCGATCCCCGACTCGCCACACCTTGTGTATTTCGGACGTAAGTGTACGCCACAGGCCGCATACTCGTGATCGACCATTCTTCCCGCCTTCTAGGCGTGGACGTGGTTACGGTGGTATACGGTAGGTCGTTGATCGGTGACCGTCGATCTGTCTCTGGTTCACGCCAACCACCCACCAGGCTTTTACAAGATCAGGTACGAATCAACCACCATGCATGCGTACTCAACGACTCAGGGGTCTGCGCAGGAACAAGACCATCCTGGACGTGGTCGACGTCGACACGCCTCCCTGGGAGCGTCAAGGCGCCGGATTCTGGCTAGACGTTCCGGAACGTATCTTGACCCTGATGCGATCTAAAGGTCTACGACCCGCCGAAGCGATTCACTCTGCATGCCACGCATGGATGAACCAGTTTGCGTTGGCAGCCGAGCTCAAGACCGAGTGTAAGGCCGCGGAGAAGGAGTATAAGGTCGGGGCGTCGAGACGGAAGAGGCCGGCGAGGTGAGGCCGGGGAATGGGACAGGCTTAATGTGTGCTTTTGACTGACGGCGGTTTCTAGGCTCGTGTTTTACGACACGTCAGGCAAAAGTGGCACCTCTGCTCAAGGTTTCGATCATGGTGAGTTGTGTCTTGTGTTAGTTGAATGCTGTAGAGGTAATCCGAACACACTGTAATAGCCTCCGAGGTTTTGCGCAAAGCACACGATGCGGTCGAGCGGTGTCCGTGTGAACAAGGTTGCGTGTACTGTAAGTGGACGACATTTGGTTGCCTCGTGACAATATCCACTCTTACATTGTGTCGATAGGCATTCACAGCGCGAACTGTAGGGAGGAAAACAAAGTAGCATCCAAGCTGGGCGCATTGCTCGTCCTACGCGGGCTGCTCGATCTGGAGATCAACCCAGAGAGCATCCCAGAGCAAGTGGACCAGGAGACAGGGTTCGATACGATCGTAGAAGCGGATTACGTCCGGCCCGTGGATGGGGTGAAGGTGGAACGCTGAGCGGTTCGCCTGGGCTTGTGTATCGTCACGATTTTTAGAAGATTTGCTGGTTCCAACGGTTGATCTGTTCTAGGGACGAGGTGTGGCGATTGAAATATCTCTCAATGGTGTGATGGAAAACTCGTGTGGTCGAACATTGATGATGGTCATGATATTAGCTGTGGTCGAACTGGTGTGCGCAACAAGCGGCTGAGATGGTCGATCAAAGAGACGAGCCACCCTCGAACCGGAATACTTCCTCCAAATCCTAGCGATCGATGCCACTCAGTACACCACACACACGCACAATGCACACTCACCGTCCACCAGGGCACGTCCCCACCGCTCCCAGTAGCCCCCTCGTTAAAGCTCTCCTGCATAACGTCCGTTAGCTTCCACCACCGCTGCGTCTCTTCATCGGCCGCGATCGCCGCCATGTCTTTGTCGTAATCTTGTCCCGTATACTTGAACGTGGCGACGAGTAGATGGAGAGGCGGATAGTGGTGGATGGAGTAGTCCGTGACATGGTGACGGGTGAGGGTGGCAAGGACAGTGGGCCAGACGGCTGCGTGGAGGGTTTTGTATTCCTCTGCGCGTTCGGGTTTGAGCTGTCGGTGGTGAGATTGTTAATGTACTTGTGTTGGATCGGTGAATTGTTACCTTGATGATTTGGCAGATGCGTTTCGGTTGAGACATGGCGATCGAAGCGTGCTAGGTTTGGGCCCTCGACCGTATTACTTGCAACAGCGATTTGTTCAAATATGACCTTTTCGCTGCGTCTCTTCAATGGGCCATAACTACATACATTGCAGATCGGCCCAGGTTCTTTGAGTGTTCATGCCTTCCATTATCACCAGATAAAACAAAGTAGAGGAGGAACTATTGTTGCTCGGACGGCACTCGTTCTTTTTTTGAAACTCCGCTTTCCCTTCTAGCATTAACCCGGCGTTCCAGTGTATCGTATAACCATCCTCGACAACTCAACTCGCCATGACTGAAGGAAGCAACTACGACTATCTCTTCAAGGTACGTCCCCGTTCCACTTGCTTCTCATCGCTCACACCGCCATCAGGTCGTTCTCATCGGTGACTCTGGTGTAGGCAAATCGTACGTCTTACCCTTCCCTCTCACTCAATACAAGACTCTAACCGCCCGTCTCCATTTCTTTCACAGAAACCGTACGCGCGTTTGAATTCAGCGTTGCGCTCGTGTGACCCGAGCGCCGTGCCCTGCATCATGTGTGTGTTGACTCAAAAAAAATTACCTCCTGCAGTGCTCTCGCGATTCACCCGTAACGAATTCAACCTGGATTCGAAATCGACGATCGGCGTCGAGTTCGCGACCCGCTCCATCAATGTCGATGGCAAGACCGTCAAGGCACAGATTTGGGATACGGCAGGACAGGAACGGTACCGCGCTATCACATCCGCGTCAGTCATCATTTCTTTATCACCTTTTCCTTTTCTAAATTTTATTTTATTTGCACCCCTCGACCCTCGCCCACCTATCCTTGTCGTTGCTAGGTACTATCGCGGTGCGGTCGGCGCGTTGTTGGTGTACGATATCTCGAAGCATGCCACGTTCGTCAACATGACGCGGTGGTTGAAGGAGCTCCGGGACCACGCCGACTCCAACATCGTCATCATGCTCGTCGGAAACAAGAGTGATCTCAAGCATCTGAGGGCAGTCCCCACGGAAGAAGCAAAGAGCTTTGCGAGTCCGTCTCTCGTTGGCCACTTCGTGGACGGTTTTCGGCTGACGTGCGTGCGTATGATTGGTTACAGGCGAAAATGAGCTGTCGTTCATAGAGACTTCGGCGCTGGACGCCTCGAACGTCGAGTCAGCTTTCCAAACTATTCTCACTGGTAAGTGCGCCATCCACTGTGTCGTGTTGGGTGATATTGACGCTTGGCAGACATCTACCGGATCACGTCCAGCAAGGCGCTCGAGCAATCGGCAGACGCGATCAAGGCGCCGACCAGTGACACTATTCCCGTAGCGATTGACTCGTCTGCCCCCGCCAAGAGCGGTTCGTGCTGTTAAGCAGCTGTTTCTATTGGCATCTCGTAGTTGTAGCTACTCGATGTGTCCCTGTCTTCCTAGATAATGGTGTATAGGTACTGTTGTTCCTGCTAATAGTAAAGCGTTATCGCAAGAAAAAGGTTTGCGAGCGGCGCGACCCGCAGCGCGGCTGACGACGTGACCTGGTCTCCTTGGACTAATTCGGCGGATCCCGAAGGTTGCGGAATTGCTTCCCTGGCCAATCATGGATCGATTATTCCACGTTCGTTCGCGCCTTACGGCGTGAGAAACGGTGGACACCAAATTTTCTGGAGGGGACAGTCTTGAACCAGCGCACTCGTGGGTGAACTCGCTGTGAAGAGCCATCTCGCATCCCCCGGTTGAGGGCCACTACAGCCACTACTCTACCGGTCCGTTCTTGACTCAACGCCACTTTTAGATGTTGTCCTTGTTCTTGTCTTGTAGAACAATGGGGCTTGTGCTCAGAACAATGTGCCACTCCACACACCCCTCGGTATAAAAGCAGCTCGTTCTGTCGGTTTTTGGGCATCCCATCTTCTCTCTCTTTTTCCATGTATCCCCTTCGGCCTGTTTCCCCGAGTCACTGGAATTATCCTACTTCAGGTCCCGCGCCCCTGACGCCCCATGTCGTGCTCGCGGCACCTGTCGGTGGTTCTCGACACCCGACTCCCCCTGTCAGCCCTTCCAGACCACACGTCGCTCCTACTTTCGACCATGACGCGCCCTGTCCTGCAACCCCACAGGCTGTTCCCTCCGGTCAGCCAGAAGTGGGAACTAATCAGTTATCGAACGGGTCGAGCTCCTCGGCCGAACCTTCGTCCGGCAGCTCTAACGGCCAGGATCGAAATCAGCATAAAAATCCGCGCGCCCTGATCAATCCGTGCTTTTCCCCTAACATGTATGAGTGGCCGAGCCCCGTATTGATCATGGTGCAACGCGCCTACTTGGACTTGCAAGGTCGCTACACTCAACCCGTCAGCCCGTTATCCAGTCCCAGCCCA
>JBBPRP010000010.1:0-39563 GCA_038093135.1 Leccinum longicurvipes
ATCCTCACTGGGTCCACCCAGAGGTTACTAATCACGTTAACAGTTTGTGCTCGACGAACCCCTTGGCTTCTGCACCCGAGCAGGAAGAGGGTCCATGGGTCCTGGGAAAGATAAGTAGATGCTCGAATAGTTCAGTGGTCACGGTGTGCCACTGATATGAGATGGGATGTGTGCTGATCCGGAACTTGGACTCTGGGCGCTTCATGCCAAAGGCTCCCTTCGAACATGAGTTGGACCAACCTCAGTCATACTAATAGGTTCCAGTTTCCTGCCAGGTTAGGTTGCGCAGGTTCCTTCAGCTACCAGTAATCAATCCCATTATTAACCCATGCCCTCTAGGAATTTTGCCATGGACTCGGTGCGCGTGAGTGATGAAGGATGGGAAGTTTAAATCTGATATTACCAAGTTGTTGGGATGCGCTGTGGCGAGTGAAGCACGAGTCACGTGGCAATACGTGGCGCTATTCGCCAACTTTAGCCTGTTTTTACCGTTGGACTTCCCGCCTCCACCACGTCGCTCATCCTCGCACGCTCGTCCGAGCCCATTTCAGCGCACCCCCGGTACCCACCCGCCACCCGCCACCCCCTGCCTCCATTTCCATTTCCATTCCGGCTGCTCGCAGCTCACCTCCCTGGGGTTCAGAGCGCGCGATCCCGATTACTGGGTTCACGTGTCTGCGAGGTGTTCCCACCCACCTCGCGGCTTACGCCATACCCGGCATGTCGGGATCCTGTCCAGTCCCGGAGAGCGCATGGAGCGACGTTGTCCAAAGATACAAGGTCATTGAATCTGATAACTACGGCTATGATGTTATTTTTGACGTTATATTTCCATTTTGATGGTCGCATCAGTTTTCCAGTATCGATTCCGACGAATACCTTCACGGTGTTCATCGAAGCACCAATCGGGTCTAAATCTCGCAGGTTCAGCGTATCGCTCCTAGTTTTGATTGAGTTTATATTGAAATGCATAGTTTACGTTGTCTCAAGGTTTAAATTCTCACCAACTCGTGTTCCTAACGCTTGACATGGGAGCGAAGCAGCACTCCAGGCCCTATTGCATATTCATATACAAAGAGGATACCTATCGTCGGAGATGCTGAATCTCGCAATCACGCTAGACTTCCAGCCCACTCATCGTTCGATTTTGCAAGATGTCCCCAAGTAATGTCAACCGAACATTGGTTCCCGCCTATGCAGCTGCTGCTTGGGACGTGCGTTGCCACAGTGGTATCGTGTTCTGAATGCATAACACTGTATTGAGAATAGCTCATGATCTTGCTCCAGTTTCATCACTTGCTTTTCTGGTCTGGAACTCCATTCTGACGTTTGGTGACGAAGTCGAGTATATTTGGACGTGCGTAACGATCGTGATTTGGCTCGGTCCACAAACAAGTTGCTCTCGATGCTTGCAGTATGCGCAATAAAAGTCCTTCCAAGTGGGCATATTTTATTTTCCGCTACGTTGTATTATTCACTCATGTGTGAGTTTCGTTACAACTCGTTCCGTGCATATCTCGTGAAGAGCCACTGATTGCAATCTAGAGGGCATAACATCTTCATGGAATCCTTGGCGAATGGCAGCAATCCCCCCAAGCTCTGTGAAATTTGGTGGGCGTACGGCGTTATCTCTAGTCAGGCTCTTGGAACCTTACTGGAGATTGTTTTGGCTTCGCGTGGTAAGAGGTGATTCTTCGTCGCATGGTTCTGTCGGTTAGACAAACTCCGTAGTGTTCGCTTTTTACAACCGATCCAGGCGGATAGGTTTGTTATTGTCGTTTGTGATCCTAACAGAGGCTGTGGGGTCGATAAAGTTGCTGTCGCCGTGGGGCATCCCAGGCTTTCACGGAACCTGCCTTCTAATTCAGTCGTCGGAGAATAACAAACGGCGCAGGTGAGTTCCAGCTCCGCTATTCATCACAAATACATGATGCTAAATGTGTCTTGCTTAGCTTAATAGTGTTCGCGTGCCACTGCACACTTGCTTCCCTGGCACTGTTCAGGTACTTCTTTGCTCTCAGGGCGGGTTGGGGCAGGACACCGCTTGTATCACTCGTGATTCGTGACGTTGGTACTGTCTATGCTATAATTTTCAGTGAGTAAACACCAGTGAAGAAATGGTCAGGTTAGTTAACTCGGTGCTCACCTGACGGGTCAGCCTTCCCTTTGTCGGCGTTCATTATATTTCGAATAAGCGAAGAGCGAGGATATGCCCTCTTTTTGTTCGTTCTCTATGTCCAATGTATCGCTTGTTGCTGACCCGTTGATATTCTCTCTTCCTTTATGCAACATAGCTGGTTCTCAGCCATGATGAGCATTTCAGTACGACCCCTTTTTTTCGTTGATAGCGTGTTCATTCGTGGCCTCCCATCTAGGGGTGTCGTATGATCCTGAGCATGGAGCGCTTGGCAAGAAAACAAGCTGGAATGCCAGCAGAAATCCCCCGGCCAATCTTGACGAGCCAACTCAGCATCTCAATGTCGCATTCCACATGGTAACACGACATACCCTCTTCCCCTTCTCTTGTCTCTTTCCTCAGGTGATTATTCGTATAGCGGTCGCCGTGGTGCTCCGACTAGGCACAGCAATACGGGTGGCCGTACGAGCTTCCTGGCAGATTGTACATCAACCACCTGACGGACGTAATGTGAATATGGGATCTTCATTGGTGATCTGGTGGCATCATTTTTCATCAGCATATGGCACCGTGGCAGTACTGAACTTGCTATTGTACGGCCTCGAAAGCCGTGTATGATACTGGCTGGTGCTTATGACAATCTCCATAACTTTAGTCTTGCCGTGGGGTTGGTCAGTAACAAGCCAAGTTGTTACGTCCCACCAATGAATCACCCGCCTTGCCAAAGTACTCCTCTCGTTCGGTCTAGAATGACACGTACCATACACTATGACCCTTGAAAGAGGGTCAGTTGGTTCCCACCAGAGTTATATGACACCTCAAAGAAATCAAGTAAACCGTGTTAGGCCCTGCCTGTCTCCTCGACTGTTGATGATCTTTTGATGAGCTAAGCGTGACTCGTCCGCGTCAGAGTCGTTACACGACCCATCGAAGAGAGGATGGGATTACCAGATTACGCCGTGTCCACTACTCCGTTCACCATCTTATGCATTTTCAAGCTGGAACTCGCCTTGCCAAGTCAGAGTCTACCCCTCATTCTTTTCTTTACTGATACCTCTGCATTCGCCCGAGGACCGTTTTCAGTAAAACCACGTTACTATCTGAACATGACGAATGTCATATGCTGCATCATTGGCTTTTTACTCACGAACTCTTAGTTTGCAGTTCCGAACGCCCGCGCAACTTGCCAACCCTCAATGTGCTGAGACCAACCCAGTTCCATCAACGTCCAGCTGATGCTTGTGTGTAGGCTCTCTCCATGTCGGCCAATGCTGTCGCTGCGGTAGGCAATGTCCTCATTTATGTGTTCCTTTGCGCACTGTTACAACGAGCACGATCGGGCTTCCAGAGGTGAATACCTTCACATGTACACCTATCGAATTCTAAACATTCCAATTAAATCCGCCATGATGATCAACAAGTTGGTAAGTGGGCATGTCAACGGTGTTATTTTTTCTGTGAAGGCCGAGCGCGAAATAGATGGTTAAGTTGAGCATCAATACTGGTCGTTCGGCTGACAGCGAGTAAAGTATTTGTGCAGTTGCTTCGCTGATATCCGTGAGTGTTATCCCATCGTACGTGCCAAACATCGCTTGTTAACGACCCTAATATCATTGATTAGCAGGATACCTTCATCTATGTCGTATTCTACTTCTGCCTTGGTCGACGTATGCCCTTCTTCGACTCGATATGATCTCTAACGACGTGTTGCTCCATGGTAGACTGCAATTCCCTCGAGACGCTAAATACGCGCGAGTCACTTTGAGCAGATGAGTCTCATTGCGATGGAATGTTGCTTTCCCTTCAGGGCGCGCAACAAAAGACGAACCAATGCATGATCTGAACGGCAACAAATGTAGGTTTCCGAGACATGGCGTAGGTCGCGAAATCTCATGATCACCATCAAGATCGATACCACCCAAGAACATGTCCGGGACGAGACGAGCAACGCGTTTGAAAGGGCATCTCTTTCGACATCTAAGTTGGTGACCTGTCAACGGATGTGCGGGGAGAAATATGGCACAGACGACTGTGATGCTACTGCGTATTACTGTTTCGACAGTATTTGAGTGGTGTACTATAGCCCCCGCCACGAGTGAGACATTTTGCCGACCACTTGGGCATCTACTAATCGATGCATCGGAGTATAAGCGATCGGTAGTGTGGTATCTGATAAGTGCTGATCCGGGACTTGGACTCCAGGCACTTCAATGAGATGAATGCCAAATGGTTCCCTTCAAATACTACCAACCAGACATAGTACTCTAGTCATACCGATGGGCTCTAAGCTTCTCAGTTTCCTGGGTTGTTACGCAGGTTCCCCCAGCTACTACCGATTCATCACGGCTGCAGTAATCAATTCCACTATCAACCCATACCCGCACTCTGCGAATTGTACCATGGGTTCGGCACCGTCAGTAATGAAAGATGGGGAGATTCGATGATGTTATATCTGACGTTATGATATTTCTATTTCGGTGATTGCAACAGTTTCCCAGACTGGTAATTCCGACGAATACCTTCACGGTGTTGTTCGAAGCAGCAATCGGGTCTAAGTCTCACAGGTTCAGCGTACCAGTGTTGATTGAGCTTATATTGAAATGCAAAATTTACGTTGTCTCAAGATTTAAATTTCTCACCAACTCGTGTTCCTAACACCCAGGCCTGAGTCCGCCTGACATCGGAGCCTGAGCGAAGCAACACTCCAGGCCCGGGCCTGATTGCATAGTATTCATATACAAAGAGGACACCTATCGTCGGAGGTGTAGTAGGCTGAACCTCGCAATCACGCTAGACTTCCAGCCCACTCATCGTTCGATTTTGCAAGATGTCCCCAAGTAATGTCAACCGAACATTGGCTCCCGCTTATGCAGCTGCCGCTTGGGTCGTGCGTTGCCACAGCGGTATCGTGTTCTGAAACCATAACATTTCCCAGGGAAGGGCTCATGATCTTGCCTCCAGTTTCATCACTTGCTTTTCTGGTCTGGAACTCCATTCTGACGTTTGGTGACGAAGTCGAGTATATTTGGACGTGCGTAACGATCGTGATTTGGCTCGGCCCGCAAACAAGTTGCTCTCGATGCTTGCAGTATGCGCAATAAAAGTCCTTCCAAATGGGCATACTTCATTTTCTGCTATGTTGTATTACTCGCTCATGTGTGAGTTTCGTTACAACTCGTTCCGTGCATATCTCGTGAAGAGCCGTTGATTCCAATTAGAGGGCATAACATCTTCATGGAACCCTTGGCGAATGGCAACAATCCCCCCAAGCTCTGTGAAATTTGGTGGGCGTACACCATAATCTTTACCCAATCTCTTGGAACTTTACTCGAGATTGTTTTGGCTTCGCGTGGTAAGAGGTGATTCTTCGTCGCATGGTTTTGTCGGTTAGACAAACTCCGTAGTGCTTGCTTTTTACAATCGATCCAGGTGGATAGGTTTGTTATTGTTGCTCTTGATCCTAACAGAGGCTGTGGGGTCGACAAAGTTGCTGTCGCCGTGGGGCATCCCAGGCTTTCACGGAACCTGCCTTCTAATTCGGCCGGTGGATAATAATAAGAAACACAGGTGAGTCCCAGCTCCACCGCTAATCGCAAATGCATTACGCTAAATGTGTCTTGCTTAGCTTAATAGTGTTCGCGTGCCACTGCACACTTACTTCCCTGACACTGTTCAGGTATTTCTTCGCTCTCAGGGCGGGTTGGGGCAGGACACCGCTTGTATCACTCGTGATTCGTGACGTTGGTACTGTCTATGCTATAATGTTTAGTGAGTAAACACCATTGAATAAGCGGTGAGGTTAGTTAACTCGGTGGGTTAGCCTTACCCGTGTCAGTGTACATTATATATGGAACGAATGAAGAGCGGGGAACTGCCCTCTTTTTGTTGGTGCTCTTGATCCAGCATTATCACTTGTTACTGACTTTGTGACGCTCTCTCTTCTTTTATGCAATATAGCTGGTTTTCAGCTATGATGGGCACTTTAGTAGGTCACCATCCGTTCTTCGAAACGCGTTCGTTCATAATGTCGCATCTAGGGGTGTCGTATGGTCCTAAGCATGGAGCGCTTGGCAAGAAAGCAGGTTCGGATACCGGCAGAAATCCCCCGGTCAATCTTGACGAGCCAACTCAGCATCTCAATGTCGCATTCCATATGGTAGCACGACAGACCCTCTTCCCCTTCTTCTGGTCTTTCTCTGCATGTGATTGTTTGGAGTAGAGCGGTCGCCGTGGTGCTCCAGCGGCTATTGCTATATTACCTGGACTACCTACAGCAATATGGCTGGCCGTATGAGGATGGTACATCAACCACCTTCTGTATGGACGTAATGTGTTAATATGGGACCTTCACTGGTGATCTGGTGACCTCGTTTTTGATCAGCATACGGCACCAGTGCCGAACCTGTTCGCACGGCCTCGAAAGCAGTGCACAGTACATATAATGCTGCTCGGTGCCACTCTCCATGACTGTAGTCTCCTCGTGAGGCTGTCAATCAATAACAAGTTTAGTTACCACGTCCGCATCAGTACATCACCCGGCTTGCCAAACACTGCTGGCGTTCGGTCTAGAACGTCACGTAGCGTACACTACGACCCTTGAAAAAGAGTCAGTTGGTTCCCACCAGAGGTCGACCCCTCGAAGAAATCATAGCACCCCCGAGTCGCCGGAAGGAGGTACCGCATCATTTGATTTACATACCGTGTGAGAACACTGCAACTGAGTTTGCAATGTGAACGAAAGGGGTGACGCACTATCGAATCTCGTATACAGACTCCAAGTGTCCAGAGCTTTTCGGGCGTCGCGGTGCATCCTTGAAGACAAGCACGAACATAGCACGGACTTTGAATGTGCTCGCGGCATCGGCGAGCGTATCTCCCGAGTCCGATCTCCGTTGTACACCATCAAGCCTTTCAGTAAAGAGTATTGGTTTTAGATTTCGGTCACCTAAGCTTGCCACAGTTTTACTGTGCCGAATATCGTAGTGAAGATGTTCGTAGAAGAACTATCAACCACAGTGGCAATACGGAGATAAACAGTTGATATGTCGATGGCTCTTCGATTATGTCGCACATTGATCAATAACTAGCCGTGAAACACTTACCATCCAGTACCTCCCTACTGACAGACCCGCTTTAAATGAGTATAAGAGTCGATGCAACCAATTGCAAACAATTCTGACGCAACTTCGAACGACGGTTATTCAAGCATGTCATGCTAGCCTGTAACCCTAACGGTGCAAAAGAAAGTCCCAAGCTGGTATGTTAAGAACCGTATTTTCTTTGATGAAGGAACTGCCAGACGTACTATGTCAAGGTTTATTGCCTCGTGGGAAAAACGCACAAGTAAGACCTTCGAAACTTGAATGTTACGTAAGTACTTACTCAATCAGAAACCAAATCATCTCTCCAACGCATCCTCCGAGTCGCTGAGGCTCGAATCAACTACTTGAATGAATGCGAACCGATGCTACCTCTTGTGAAGTCGAAGATAGGTATTCCAAAGTCTTACTTCCAGACAAATCAATATTAAGGGATGACTGCACCCGAACGGTGAGAAAGCAACACTGTCACCTGTGAAATAATTTTCCTCGACCTCCGATGCCCCCATGCTCCCGCATAGCTTTCAACCCGTGCCCTGAGTCCACGTAGTCTGCCCTGAGACTAGTAGGACCGTTGGAAAGGTTTGATATTATATTTTTCCTTCGTTGGTTGTCTTATTAGGTTCGCAATGATGAAGATTCGACGGGTACCCTCACTTCGTCGATGCTGGAGCAGTTACTGTACAATCTGATAATAAACAGGTCCGTGTCTTGCATTGAAATCAAAACATGACGTTTAGGTCTTTGGCGATTTCTCACCAAACCACATCTCTGACAGCTGACGTGGGAGTAACACGGCACTAAGCCTAATGAAGGCAGGCCCGGTGGTGATCAATACAAAGCCGAATATTCGAGTACTCACCGCTCAGCGTCTGTTGAACATGCAGAACCTTGCGGCCACGCTGGACCGTTAGTACGCTCATCGTTCGCTTTTGCATGATGTCCCAAAGTAACGTCCATCGTACGCTGTCTCCCGCGTGTGTAGCTGCGGTTCAGGACGTGCGCTATCACAGCGGTAAGTTCTAATAGGATAGCGTTTCCTCGTCAATACTGATCCTGGAGCCAGTTGCATCACTCACATTTCTCATCTGGAACTCCATCGTGACGTTTGATGACGAAGTCGAGTACATTTGGCCGTGCGTAACAAGTATGACCGGCATCATTTGGCTCAGCTTCCGAACATCGTGTTTCTGACACTGACAGTATGCGCAATAACAGCCCGTTCAAATGGGCTTACCTCTTTTTCCGCTATTTTGTAACTGTCGCCCACATGTGGGTACGTTGCAATGCTTTCCATACACATCTCCCTAACTGCAAGCTAGAGTGCACAACATCCTTATGGAACCATTGGCAAATGGCAGCAATTACCCCATGCATTGCGAAATCTGGTGGGCATATATCAATAGTTTTTGCCAGGTTCTTGGGACCATGCTCGAGTTTATTTTGGCGACCCGCGGTATGAGGCGATCCATCGATTATATGGTTTTGTCAATGAGACCAAGTCCATAGTGTTCGCTTTTTATAACAGATCTAGGAGGATAGGTTTGTTTCTGTTACTTTTGATCTTGGCAGAGGCCCTGGGGGGAGTGAGGATGCTATGGCTAGGGCGTGGCGTGGGCTTTTTCGAAACCTGCCTGTTAATGCTAGGATCCGATAGCAATAGGGAACAGAGGCAAGTCCCGCTCCGTTGTTTATCGCGAGTGCTTCACGTTGCGTGGGCCTTGTCCAGTTTAATGGGGTTCGCGTGCCACTGCGCGCTTATATTCTTGACCATGTTCAAGTATTTCGCCGCTCTCAAGGCTGGTTGGGGCAGGACACCCCTTGTGTCGCTCATGATTCGTGATGTCAGCACAGTCTATGCTTTGATGTTTTGTGAGTGAAGATTTCTTTAGAAGTCTGAGGAAAATTCGGACTGGTCAGCTCATTGCTCGCGCGACGCCTCAGCTTTGCTCATATCGGTGTTCGTTTTTTGTCGTCTGAACGCAGAGCGGGGAGTTGCTGTCTTCTTGTTCGTGCTCTTTATTTAGTATCATCCTATGTCGCTGATATTTTTCTTTCGTTTTTCATTTCTGCAATCCAGTTGGCTCACCGCTCTGATGAGCATTTCAGTACGTCCCTTTCTGCTTTTGAGAATATGCTCGCCCGTGACGTCGTCCAGGGGTGTCGTATGGTACTAGGCATGGAGCGTTTGTCAAGAAAACGGCCGCCTGCGCCAACGGAGATGGCCCTGCCAGTCTTGACAAGCCATCTCAACATATCGACGCCTAGTTCTATTTAGCAGCACGAAGTTGCTCCCATCTCTTGTTTCTCCTCTAGCCTCTTTCCGCCGGTGACTGGGTAGCATGAGGTGACCGCGGTATTCTAGCATGTGTATATCACCATGGAACTCGGACCGCGCACGACAGCGTAGTTGGTCAAGGCAGATGGTATATGGAGTGCTACTTGGTACTGTACCTGAGGCGAGGCCCCGTTTGTTTAAAGATGTAACACGGGTGTCAGCTTGGGACCTCATCGGCAACCGTTAAAGGGTAACCCTAGGCTTTGTACCGCCGCCGGCGGATTAGTCTTTCGACAGCCTCGATTCATGACAACTTCCTAGCCCCATAAAGATGGTTAGCAACAGGGCTACCATCATTATCTCACTGTGCCACACGCTTCAACCCTTGAAAAAAAAAAAAAGGAAAAGCAGGGTCTTTGGTTCAATGGTACCTGTAAACGAGGGAAGAAACATCGTGGATGATGAGCCTGAAGAGTCGCAATCCAGTGTTCCAGGCTGTGACAGGGGAGCGAAAACGAATCTGCTCATCGGACTATGTCTTTGATACGTGAAACAGCTTCCGTCGCCTGGCTCAATTATGTACTGTAGTAGGCAAGAGAAGAAAAAAAAGTCAGGTCGGAATTGTCATTGTCAGGTACCAGACTAGAAGAATGTTTCTGGCACCACGCTAGAAATAAACACTGTTTGGTTGGAATAAAATCTACGGCGGCATGTGGAGGTGAATAACCACTGGCAGGCAGATCCTAGCACAGGTATATCAGTACAGTACATGATTGGTGGTTCGCACGATCACGTTGAGGAGATTCCTATCCGCCTCCGCCGAGATGGGTTGACCACCAGTCACATCCCCCTTAGACCCAATGTCCCGCTCGCCTGCCCCACCAGCATCTAACTCCAACTCCCTTCTTCTTCGTCGTCAGCTTACAGAGCTCACCAAACGACCTGTCGAGGGTTTCTCCGCAGGTACGGGCAACGTCTCTTCATAGCGTTGATCTCCAACAGATCCCTGACAGAATTATGGAATAAGGGCTTGTTGATGACAACAATCTATATGAATGGGATGTCATGATTATTGGGTCAGTCATGTCTGGGGGTCACTGCAGTACGCCGCCTTGCTGATCTCTCCAAAAGGCCGCCCGATACGCTCTAGTAAATATCTCTCCTGTCATCGACTATGTTCTGTCGCTGATCCCGCTCTTTACCCAGCGAGGGTGGTTTCTTCAAGGCCCGATTGACTTTCCCACCAGAGTATCCCTTGTTGCCTCCTAAGATGAGGTTTATCACGCCGATGTGGCACCCCAATAGTTGAGTTACCCTTAAGCTGAGAAGCGACCTAAAGTTGAGATGTCACATAGTCTACCCAGACGGCGTGGTCTGCATCTCGATCTTGGTGAGAATCCCGCAGAATCGCTCGACTGCACTTATTGACTTCTCGGTCAGCACGCACCTGGCGATGACCAGTATGGTTATGAGGATGCTGGCGAACGATGGATGCCCGTTCATACGGTCGAGACTATTGTGTGACCGTTCTCGAACCTTGCGACGGCGGACGCTAATAACCGTTCACCACAGCTCATCAGTGTCATATCTCTTTTATCTTCGAACACTCCTAACACGGACAGCCCAGCCAACGTGGATGCAGCTAAAGAAGTCCGCACTGATCTAGCCGGTACGTTTCGCCGTCCAGCCGAGATCGCAGCGACTCACAGACTGACATAGGTTACAAGAAGAAAGTTCGGCTGCTGGTGCGGCGTTCTGCAGAGGAAGCACTGTAGTTTCCCTAATGTGCTGTAGTCTTGTCGTTCTCGTTCGAATAGTAGTTGTATCTTGACGTACATATTTCACGTGACCAAACGAGTGGAGCGGGGCGTGGCTTTGAAACGTCTTGACCATTTACCGTCATCTCGCCAGCCCATTCCACGCACCTTTCTAAGAACCTCAAACAGAATGTCTGAACAAGCCGGCGAGGCAAGTCCGTCAAATGTTTTCCGTAGATCTGACCATAATCATCATAAACGCAAATCCGCACGTATGTCGAACATCCAATCCCCTCTCGTTCATGACTCCATAGGCCGTGCCCGCAGCGCAAAAGGGCAGTTGGACGTCGTTTTTGAAATCGTCAGTCGATGGTTCTTTGCTGGAGTCTAGCATATTAAATCGTGCGTCCTAGCCTCGCTGGATTCACGGGGGATCTATCAGCCATGACGGCTCCGCCGTTCATCTTGTCACCCACTTCCCTCACTGAGTTCCCAGGTGCGCTTCTTTATGCATTGTGATGTTCGACGCTGATTGCGTGCAGCCTATTGGTGTGAACGACCAGAATTGTTTGCACAGATCGCAGATGGCAAGACGGCGGAAGCACGTTCATTGGCCGTGTTGCGATGGTTCATTGTAATGATTTAACGCTCTCGTCCCCCTCGGGGCTCATCAAAACCGTTTTCAGAGTACCCTTAAAGGCCAGTATACATCACGCAACGAATCGATGGGATCCGAGAAGAAGTGAGTGTGCTCAACGCACCCATCAGTTCCGGTCTAATCATGATCTAGGCCATTGAACCCTGTACTTGGAGAGTGAGTGTATCACCAACGTTGAGATGCATGTGCTGACCACCTCAGGTTGTTCTACGGCTATTGGCCCGAGACCAAGGAACGAGGTGGCAAGACCACCCTCGTTGTCGAACAAGTCTCGCACCACCCACCCATTACTGCTTATCACATTGCAAACGAAGCAAAGGGTGTTGTGTTGAATGGCCACAATGCCCAGAAGACAAGCTTCAGTGGTCCGTAGTCATCTTGCGCATTTGCACAACAGACTGACGCATATACCCAGGCGGTAGTATCAGCGTCAAGCAAGTCGGTCATGCCATCTTGACGGTTACCCTGCCATCCGGTGTGAAGGAGGAATACTTGATCACCCTTCCACGTCTTCGTATCGAAGGCCTTTGGTATGGTTCTCCATACATTGAGCTTGTCGACACAAGTTACATCCAGGGTTCAAACGGCTGGTTGTCCGTGGTATGGTCACCTTCCATTTCGGGCGTTCGCGCATGCTCATGTTGAAATGATAGATCGAGTACAAGGGCAAGGGTTACTTTTCTGGGACCTCCCACTCGTTTAAGGCAACCCTTTCACATAATGCGCAGACTTCGGACCGTGTTATCCAAGGAACGTGGCACACCACATCGACGGACAAGTCAACCGGGGCTACATTCCATGATGTCACGACTGCCAAGGAAGAAGTAACTGTTGTGTCAACTGAAGAACAAGGTGAATGGGAAAGCAGGCGCCTGTGGTATGGTGTCGCCAAAGGGATCAGAGAAGGGGACTTCGATACTGCCGCGAAAGAGAAGAGCAGGATAGAGGTGAGTTCTCGTCACTTCCGCTCTGAGGTGTAGTGATTGTGTGTCGCCTCAGAATGAGCAAAGGCAAAGACGACGGGATGAAGCTGCCGCTGGAATTACATGGGATCTGAAACATTTCAAGCACACTGACAATGACGCTACATGTCAGTTTGTTAACTATTTTTAATTGTTCGGCCCATTAATCCTCCCTAGATGAACGCCTTGTAGAACTGTTCTCTGGGCACCCGGCCACAGAGGACGCCTATGTTTACTTGAACAATGGTCCATCGGCGTAGAGTCATGATATTCCTGTACGATCTCAACCGTCGAAGGATACATCATTTCGACCGCAGCACGCACTTAAATGTCTGTAGGCGACTTTTGCTTAGCCATATTGTTCCCCTATTCCCTTGTATCCAACCCGCAAACTTTAATTCGTCCTTTCGTCGTGAATTGATTTTCCAGAGGCGGGTACAACTACTTGTCATCATTGGTGCCCTCGTGTGTTGCATCTGTTCTTTCAATTCTGCGACTACCTTTTCCGTTCCGCCAACGTGCATTGGCAACCTCGACATGATCGAGCCTCTTTCGCGAAAGCATGGGAACATATTTCACTCCCCTTCTGTATGTACCTCCACCTAGGGGTACACCAAGCACTGGAGGTTCCTTGTTCGCTACCAGCGGAATCGTCGACGTAGTCAGACCCGTCGAACTAAACGGGAAGTGTTGAGGAGGTGGTGGATGATACCGGGCGGTGGCTGTTAGGAAATGGGCCTCGAGGGTGGTATGGACGAGCGAACGCTGGTGCACAGAATGCAGCTGGTGATACAGGTCCCCTTTGGTCCTCGATGGCCCGTCTCTGCTGTCATCAACATTATCGCCTGTCTGCCACCGCACGTCCGAGTCTGCAAACGCACAGTCCCAGAGCATAAGCGGCAGCGCGTCTGCCATTTGGTATTCCGGTTTACGGTCTACGATGGGCAAGGGTGGGTCGATGGGGCACAAGGGGCGTTCGGACCCCTCGACGTTCATCAGCGTAGGAACGATCGACGGGGACTCGAGGCCTGTGCCGACAAGAAACAGGGCGGCCATGATGTGCCGCACTTGGTGGTATAGGAACGCAGAGCCGACGAGGTCTAGGGCGTATACCGCGTCTTGTCCTTGCCCCGAGACGAGAGTGATGTCAGCTCTCATGATCCGGCGCCGAAAGTCGGTGATCTGCTTCCCTGGGTCGAGCTTGCACAAGTTACGAAAGTCGTGCTCGCCGACGAGGGCGGTGGCAGCGCGTTGCATGAGAGCGACGTCAAGTTCGTGGTTGGTAAAAAAGTACTTGTAGTGCCGATGGGTGCAGTTGTACCGGGCGGAGAAATCGGAGGATACGGGGGACCAGGCGAGGATGCGGATCGTGGGTGGGAGTATGCGGTTGAGGATGGAGACGTAATGGAGCTCCTTGGTGCACGGAGACGGGGCAGACGAGTTGGAGGGTGGTTCGTCGATGAGGTCGAAGGATGGGAACTCCCGGTCCGCGTCGGGCGTTGGAGAGTAGGGTAGGGCATCAGTCGATAAGCCTGCCAGGTCCAATGTTGCTGACTCGTCGGGGCGCGGAGGGGGGGCAGACGAATTGGAGGACTCGTCAATGTTAATGAGGTCAAATGGTGGGGATTCGGGTTCAGATGTCATGACTGGGTGGCCTTGGGCTGGGTCCACGTCCGCGTTGGTGACCGAGAGGGCGCTCCTCACCCAGAGCGAGATGACTTGTCCAGCGGCGCTTACGCCCACGTCGGTCCGTCCGCACTTTTCCCACCCACATCCGTCCAGACCAGCATCCGGATCTATCAATCGCGCCTTTGCGAATGCGCGGAAGAGTACCTCCTCGACGGTCGGCAACGGGGTAGGGTCGATTTGATACGCCAGACCATTGTATTCCCATCCAGAGTAGCAGAATTTGACAGCGATCTTACGAACGGGGTGGTCTTTGAAATGGAACGTGCGTCCGCCAGCGGTGGGACCTGGAGACACGCCGGTGCGTTTTAGGTGGTTATGAGCGCCCGCTCTGCCGCGTAACTCGAGCTCGGTGAGACGTGCAATGAGGTCCTCCTTTGACCAGGTTTCGTAGTTGGGTGACATGACCGGTACGTGGGCCTTTGACGGCAGATAGTGATATCGAAAAGATAATCGTCCGTACCGCATTGCAAGTCGCGAGTTCGAGCAACCGGAAGTGAAGCAATTACAAGTTAGTAAGCTACATCCAAACCATCATGCTAGACGCAAAAAAGGACAGAATTGGACAAGGTTTGTTCCTCCACCGCGCAAGCTCCGAAAAAGTTGCGCAGGTTCTGTCAACAAGAATACATGGTAGCTGATTGAATGGATAGGTACTACAGTCAATTCCAGGTTCGCTCAAGGGTCGCCCAGAGCCCGCTGCTAATGCCCCGAATACTGGCGCAATAAATACATAACGTGGGTGGCGAAATCGTTTTTTTGCAGTGCTAACTCTTGCAGATGCCTGCTATTCACATAGTAATTCACGTAATTTTCTTCCAAAGTTTATCCTGAGTTACGAATTCGAACCCTAGCCTGATCAATCGATTATGGGTCAAGTACATAATGCCCGCTCTTCAGCCAGCATTCACTTGATGGACCCACCTCGTTAGGTTTCCCACCGTACTCTATAGGTGATTTCCGTCTTTCATGAACGCAGTTGCAACTCGAGCAACTTCAACCTGGGGCCCTGTTTTGATAGGTACGATAAGGAGGGTTCTAAGGTATTCGTGGCTTACGACCAACCACCTTTACAGGCCTCGCGATCGCACATGTGTATGCTGTTTCACTAGTTGCCACTTTCTGCACATAGTACTGACTCACCCGACGCTAGCATGTATGGCGTCGGAGTTGCTCAATTCGTGTACTATGTGCGATCATTTCCACACGACAAGGTTTATTTAAGAGCAGTGGTAAGCATTTTTATATACCTTTGTATCGCTTATTTTTGCTGCTCCCGTACGCAGGTCTTTGTCGCATTGTGCGTTTCTCCCTTGGGTCTTTTCGTCCTATGATTGACATCGAACCAGTTTTCTCGACAACGCCCAGACGATCGCGATAGTCTGGACTTACTATCGCATTTTCGTCACTTGTCGTGTGAACGAAAAGCCAGATTGCTCGAATTCCCTGCCTGCGTGAGTTCCCGAATGAAGGTGTGGAGCCGTTTTCAAAGCTAATCTCGCGACTCCTACAGACCGTTGATTGCAAGTGGCTCGTTTGCTTTGTTCGGGAACCACACGCTGAAGTGAATAATCGTTTTAGTTCAGCATTGCAAGCATAGTAAGTGGCAGCAGCCCCCCGAAATTCTCGTACGTGACGTTATACAAGTACTGCGTCACATTTATAGTGCAAAGGTAGACCTATCCTTTGTTTGAACTGATGCCGTTTTCTCATGTTTTCGTAGTTTCTACGCTCATCGCGTTTGGATAAGTCAGCGTCGACGAGTTTCTCTCATCGTTAATGCTAACTTCTACCATGCAGTCAGTGGAAACAACCGACTCGTCACGTCCGCTGTGGTATGTTCTGTGCATTATTATTTGTAAAACAAATTGACACTGGTGGCCAATGCAACAGATTCTATTCACCCTTGCTCAGCTGCGTAAGCGACTGAACAAACTAGCTGATTGATGTTACTGAGTCTTAAGCAAACCATTGACAGTTCTGGGGTTTTGTTCGTGTCTTATTTCCCTCCGTACCTTAATTGTTCTAATTAACCGTCATCGACACCCTACTAGTATGTACGATAGACGTGTGGGTAGCTCCACAACGCTCCTCGCCCCTGAATTGTTCACTGACCGTACAACAGAATTCGCTCGCCCACGTGGGAACAGCTATCCTCCACAGAGGTGCAGTATTGCGAGACACCAGGTGCCAGCGCTGCGCTCATTTATTCAATCAGTATTCGCCACTAGGTGCAATAGCGAGTGCTATTTGCGATGGCTCCATCACGGCTTCTGTCATGTATTACCTGCGGACAGAGAGGATAGGCATAAATCGGTATGTCCCTCTCTTGTCGCGCGTGGGGTCTCATCCGATCCTTGACAGGCAAAGTACCTTCATCAAGAGACTGAACGTCATTTTCGTTCAGATGGGAGTTCTCACCTTGTCAGTCTGCGTTTGAATAATATGCCAAGCACTGTGATACGATCCATCTTTTTTCACATAGCATCAATGCTTTATTAATGGCGATTTTGGTGAGTACATTGCGAATACGCGTCATGCGAATTGCGATTGAATGATTTCCAAGTTCTATATTCAGGATCGTAGAGAAGGACAACTTCTCACCGCTGGTCCAGGCATGGTACTTGGCAAGAGTAAGCCCGTGATTTTATATGGTCCTCTTGGTCGCACTGACCAACCGAGCCTGTATTTGCAACAGTGTACATGAACTCTATGTTCAGCGTGTGAGTGGTCCTGATCCAGGGTACTTTGACTCGCATGATGAAGTGTTTTCATCTAGGCTGAACGCACGCAAGCCAATCCGGGAGGAACAACAAGCTCGGAATCAACGATCTATAGAGCTTCCGACGATCCCAACGATCCGGTGACGTTGGGGATTCGGCTGCAGAGAGATGCCTAGGGGACATTCGGCGGTTCTGTGGGCGCTGGTACTACTTGTCGATGGTGGTGGATTCTTCGGTCTCTAGCAACGCTTTGGACTTTGCTCGACCTGTTTGCAATACGGTACCCAATCATGTATCATGTACCATATATTCGATCGCAATAATATACTAGTATGGAAAGGAAGGAGTAATGGTGGGCGATCCTTGTAGTTGGATGGGAACAAGTTGAGGTAGTCTGCTGTAGAAGTATTCTCCTTCGAAATCCTCCAAGATCAAGAAGAAAGACAAGTTCAGCAAATTGAAACCTCATAGTCAATGTCGGTCATTCCCATATCACAACTTGAGCATTTACAAAAAGAACTTAAGTAGGTAGACCAGTTCTACTTATGGCAGGAGTGTTTATGCCGTGAACACTTAACGCTTCAGGCTTTCGTGCTAACCCCGTCCTCCAACTTTGAAACAGAGCGCCAAAAGGGACAATGTAAAAGGAAATTAAGGGTTGTCTAAAAAGTTTTTCTCTCAGACTGGTCAGGACTAGTAGCTATGTTCCGGTTTACAGATCTGAGGTTGTATGTGTTTGACATTGGTAAGGTCAGGGTTTGTATAGATATCCGTACTAAGGATGATTTCCAGACTCAATTACTTCGTTTGACGGTCTTCCGCCATACTCAACAGGCAATTTCTGTCTTCCATGAGCGCAGCTCCATCTCAACCGATAACTTGGGCTCCTACTTTGATAGGTATGAAAGAAAGTTCTAGTATTCGTGGCATATGTTAACCTCTTTCGTAGGTTTGGCATTCGGAGATGCGTATGCGGTTCCACTTGTTGCCATTTTTCTTCACGCATGACTCACTTAACGCTAGCATGTATGGCGTTGGAATTGCTCAATTCTTGTACTATATACGATCATTTCCACGAGACAGTGTCCATTTAAAAGTACTGGTATGTACTTTCAGACACGTGTACTTTCATACTTCTTACTCATGGTGTTCCCAAATCCTGTACACAGGTTTTTGTTGTCTTGTGCGTTCCTTCCCCGTAGCTTTTTTGTTACATGACTAACATAGAATCAGCTTCCTCGAGAGTGCAGAGACAGTCGCGTTGATTCGGACTTACTATCACCTTTTCGTTTCCTGTCGCATGAATGAAAGCCCAGCTTGTGTGCAGTTCCTACCTGTGTACGTTCTTGAATGATGGAATAGGGCCATTTTTAAAGCTGAACCTGCGTCCCACACAGATCATTGTTTGCAAGTGGCTCGTTTATTTGACTCGGATCATATGTGTTAAGTATAATTTTAGTTTGCTGATATGTCCATCGTAAGTGGGAGCCCCTCCAGTTTTTCGTGCGTGACGTTGTTCAAGTACTGCATCACATTTATGGTACAAAGGTAGATCCACACCCTGTTTGAACTGGCTCCATTTTCTCATGTCTTAATAGTTTCTACGCTCATCGCGTTTGGATAAGTCAGTATGGATGGAAGATTATCTCGTCATTGATGTTAACTCCTAGCATCCCAGTCAGTGGAAAGAATCGAATCATCACATCTGCTGTGGTATGTTCTGTAGCTCGAGTTTAATTTTTAACTTTTATGGCACTGACGACCAATGGGACAGATTGTCTTCGCTCTTGCCCAGCTACGTAAGCGATTGAACAATGTATCTGGTTGATATCACTGAACGGTAAACCACTGGCAGTCCTGGGACTGTGTTCGTGTTCCATTTCCTTCTGCCGCCTATTCAATCTATTCAGTGACCATTGATATCGCAGTATACATAGCAGACCTGTGGGTGACTCGTCTTGTTCTGAATTGCTTGCTGAGCATTCGATAGAATTCGTGTGCCCACATGGGAAAGGTTATCATCCTCACTGGTACATTATTGCTATCCGGGTTCCAGCATTGGCTCACGAACGAGTCAATCAGTATGCACCACTACGCACTATTTCGAGCGCTGTTTGCGATGGCACTATCACGGCTTCTGTCATATATTACCTGCGGCCACCAAGGGCAGGAATAAATCGGTACTGACTTCCCCTTGTCCGATTCGTGCATGTCTCATTCGATCCTTGACAGGCCAGGTAACTTTATCGGGAGACTAAACGTTATCTTCGTTCAGATGGGAATTCTCACTCTGTCAGTCTGCATTTGACTATTCCAAGTGATGTGACGCGACCTATCTTTTTTGTGATTCAGTATCAATGCGTTATTGGTGGCGATCCTGGTGAGTACATTCTGAGGGAGTACGCGTCGCATAAACTGGAGCTGATATGATATCCAAGTTCTATATACAAGATAGTGTAGCAACTCGCATTGCTACCGTTGCCCCCGGGATCCTACTTGGGAAGAGTGAGCTCACCGTTGACATATTTCTGTGTGTTGATCATCTAAGCCTCCCTTGTTAGCATACACGAATTCCATGTTAAGCGTGTGGGTGAGCCCGATCATGCAACGTTGACTTGCATAACCAAAAGTTTCCAAGCAGGCTGAACACGCGCAAGACAATCCGGGAAGAACAACAAGCTCGGGATCAACGATCCATAGAGCTTCCGACGATCCCCACCATCAGGTGATATTGCTCGCCCCGAATTACCAGGTTCAGCATGGCTATGGACTCTGCGGACTCCAATGTTCCGAGGCGGTATTTGCCGATGCCAGTGAAATCCTATCCTTGCCGCTTCGGCTAGAACTAGAGCGCTCATGCAATCACGTACACGTTGCCTTGATGAGGTATCACAGGTTTGAAATGTTCTCAAACTGCCATTCTCCATGGATATAGGGTACGCCTGAAATCGCACTTGATCTCCCGCGTCACTGCTTCCAAGGCCCAGGACCATTGATCAGTGTACGCCACGACTAACTTCATGCAGCGGAATGAGAAGTAGTGGGCGCCAGCTATTGTAATCTCCAGGCCCCAACCAGGCTATTTTGTTTCGAATTCGATCCTGTTGGGACAAGAAGTACAATACCAATCTGTTGGTCAGCACTATAGCCAGTTGACGTCCACGGCGACGGAGGCTATTACGATGTGATGACGACTCTTTCTGCCAACGCCCGGCTGGACACCGCCCAAGCCGTCAACACAAATCAAGCATGAGTCATTTCGGGCCCCTTCGTGAATAAAAAGGCAATTTAGCATCGCCACATGGAACGCGGGCATTCGTAACAAGAGAAAAAGAAAAAAAGTGGCTATTCGCGAATCGCGGATCGACGTACTCCAAGGCTCACGAAATGGTTCCTTCCGCGATCGACCGGGAAGTGTTTTAAGATCGTGAGAGACGGGAGCGTCTCTTTGCGTGAGTCCCACAGCACGAGCAAACCTAGTGAACGGTACCACCACAGATGATTACCGTGATAGATCCACCCAGGCGCAAATATGGGGCCTACACTCGGGGCACTACTTACCATATACGCTAGCTTGGAGACGCATAGTGAAAGGGATTTAGGCATGGGCACTACCTACCAGCAGGAGGAAAAACAGATCCTCGGAGTGTACGTATAATTGCATTGCAGTGATAGGTTGTGCTAGTGACCAAAAAAGCCGGGTTCGGGCCAGAGCCCACGAGGCAACCGGTCCCGGTCATCGACGGGATCCAATATGGAGAAGACTTGAAGTTGACGTCTTACCTTGGAAATTCTTCCAGAAGTACTTGGCAGTGTCTAGCCCAGGCCGGTGTCTAATTACTCCCCGAAAACATTGCCAGCTCATCAATGAACGTTCCAGCCCCCACAGCCAATAATACCCTTATCTGCACCCCGATTTCATTGCGTACGTGTTTTGATGACCCTCGGACCGTCTCCCGGGAGACTGATGTAGTAGCTGATAAGGGCTTGTGCCACCGCAGCTCGCATACATGAATGCATCAGGACTCGAGTTTCATAGCGACGACCGCGGCCATTCTAGTGTGCCAAAATAGTCCCCGAGGCGGTGAATTTAGATCGCGGATCCATCATCATTCCTGCTACCAGAACCCATCGTCGTAAAATTAATTTCGCTGGTGAACATTGCCTGGGATATTCCTGCTGATATTTCCCTTCGTGCAAAGATCTCCATGCGTAGTATCAGGTGACACCCCTGGATGTGATATGATGAGCGAGTATGCTCTGAATTGCGAGTATGATCCTACCAAAGTGCTGATGAGTGCCGTGATCCAACTGGATCACAGAAAAGAAAACAAGGGTCAAACGTCAGGGACATGAACTAATGCCAAACACAAGAAAACGGACAAAACAACAGCGACTTCTCGGTTGTTTTGCAAGCCCATTGCAATCAACAGTGTCACAAGCCCAACTGCCAGTGATTCATCCGATCAGCACTGAGACAACCAACACCACCACCGTTGGTATTACAGACCCACTCACAGAGAATCGTAGCGTACACCGTAGTGCCATCACGAATCACGAGTGATACAAGGGGGGTTCTAGCCCAACCCGCTCTGGAAGCGACGAAGTACTTGATCGATGTCAAAGCGATAAGTATGCAGTGGACGCAGAACGAGAATATGCTAAGCAAACCTAGTAAGTATCATACACTACCTGATAAATGGCTGTCTATTGGGACTCGCCTTTGAGCGCTGCCACTATCTGGTGCATGTATTAGTAGGCACGTATGGTAGAATTCCATTTTGTTCTGCAACACTATGATCCTAACCGCCCCAGCAAGCTCCGCGAGGATTAAGGTTGATAACAGCAAAGCTATCAATCTGGATCGATTATATAAGGCATATACTACGGACTTGCTTTAACTGAACTGACCCTTCAAATAGGAGATTTGCCTCTTACCTCGGGTCGACAGGATGATCTCGAGTATAGTCTCAAGAAACTGTGAAAAGCCTATAATGTAGGTCCACCATGAACGGCAGAGCCCGGGGGGGTTACTTCCATTTGACAATGGTTCCAGCAAGGAGTTGTGTATTCTAAGTTCGAAATCAGCAGCTAGACCACTGGTACATAGGACAGTTTGTGATCCACTCACACATGGGTGAAGATTACAGTGTAGCGCAGAAAGAAATACACCCACTTGAAAGGGTTTCTATTATTCATACTTCGAGCGTCAAGGACGGAGTTGTCAGGAAACTAATCTGAACAAGGTCCTAGAGTTGCTACGCACGTCCAAATATGCTGAACTTCGTTATCGAACGTCACAATAAAGTTCCAGACCAGGAAAGTTAAGCATGCAACTGATGGTAGGGTCAGCACCACATCATCCAAACACGATACCCAAAAACATACTGCTGTGATAGCGTACGTGCCTAACGGCAGACGCACAAGCTGGAGTTAGAATTACATCGGGGACGTTACCAGCCAAAGACATGTTGGACATAAGGAAAAACATGAAGAAAGAAAAAGTCTAAGCGGACAATCTGCCTTTCGCAGTCGTGCACGACTGTGCGGAGTTGAGCATGTTCAAGGCGGTGAGGGCTGAATATTAATGGTCGGTTTTGTATTTCTCGCATCGCCGCTCATACTACGACCAGCATTAACACTCCCACGTCAGGCAACCTTTCGATCAGTATTGCGGCTAGAAGCTTTCGTAACGTTTCGAATGTATAAAAATACCGAGTCGCGCGAACCTGCTTGGTCATCTGTTAGCGGTGGGGGAGTGTATGTGTAAATGGTTATCACGGTAGCAACGATCAGTGGCTCGATCTATGAGTTCCTACTAGGACACTAAGCAACATAACTTACGGTTTAGTACAGCCAAATTACAGCTAGTCCGAGTCTTGTTCGACCCGTATCCTGCTGCTAGGCGTCCTCCGTCTTCACGGATCTGTCTTTACGTTGTTGTGTCCATGTGACAGCGCTGCTTCGCGTTTGGGGTTCCAAACGGTTTACCCGCTTTCAGACGCAGCGCGTCACGAACGGGTCATCCGCTTTTGTTTTGTTTTGTTTTCATTTCCCGACAAGTTTCCACATTAAGGTGTTCGGTTCAAGGAAGTCACGGCATCGGCCCTGGGCCATTTTTTCAAATTCCATCACGGCCTCACCAATCAAGACATTTGGGGAAGATTGTGACCGTGACGATGTTTGCTGCAACCTGTCTTCGAAATCAAGGTTACAGTGTGTAAAAAGCTGTATCAATAAATAGAGATATAGCTCGTTAATTCGATCTCGTTATCCGATGGGTTCTCTCTCAAATAGCGTTCCATGTTTAAAATCAGACGGCAACCCTTCAGAGAGTTTCGGTCTCTCAGTTTAGGCTTTGCAAATGACGGGAAGACCTCACTCACAACGGAAGAATCAAACGTTATCGCCCAGCTTCAGTTAATCTATCAACATAGTGGTTCCGAACAGTAACTGAGAAGCACATACTAGAAAACTGCAATAATTCGCCTCTCGTCTAGCTGACGGAACACTAGAGGGATTCCACTTAGAACTAATGGATGCCATTCATGTCCGAACTTAGCCAGTTAGTTTTGTAAGGTGACTCACAAAACACCAATGCAAAGTTTTGAGAAGCATCTTTTATCAGAAACGACACCAGAGGTGTCCTCCCCCACCCCAGTCTAGTCCCCGTGACAACCTTGAAGAGGAGCATACCGATTATGATGGCTTGGATGATTATGATAGCTGCTCTGAGGTATCCCGTCAATATCAAGGCAATTTCTATTTGATGCTTTGGAGGGGAGAAAGCTTACGGATGGACGCGTTGCAGATCGTGCTCTACGCGAGGGAGCATACAAGCTTCGAAATAAGACATATACTTGGAAACTGTGGCTATATGCGTTCCTGCGAAACCCGCTTCCGCAAGCATCAGCACAGCAAGGAAAAAAGCCACCTTGCGACTTCGATTAAATAGAGCAAACACTAGAAGGTAGAAAAGCAATGAGATTTCCGCTTTGTGTGGTCTCTTGAGCTTACCTCGGTTGACCATGACGATATCAATGAGAAAGAGCGAAAGCTGAGAGAGGAGTACCGCATATTGATACCATAGCATGCACAGCAAATCAGGGGTACGACCCGACGATAACATTGGCGAGAGAGCTAAATGAAATCTACAAAACCATTAGCCATCTCTGTACGCACATAGAGCGTGACGTTCAACTGACATTTGTGCAGCCAGCAAGAAATAACGGAAATAGAAGTAGAGCCATCTGAACATGCCGCGTCGCATTCTGGGCAACAATGAGTTCTTCTAGGAAACATGGCTGAGAATCGCATGGTCTCACCGCCATATATATTCCACCTCATCTTCGAATGTCAAGACTACGTCCCAGACCAAGAAACATAATGCAGCCACTTTTGGCACCGTCAGCCTGTGGTCTCTAATGAGGGTATAGCAAAGGACAAGGCGTACTCGAGTGATACTGAACATCGCGTACGGCTTCGAGATAAGCCAAGGAGAAGGTCGGAGTACTGGTGATGGATGTCATTTACAGACCCCTTGACAATTCCAGGGGACAGATTAAATATGCAGCCGCATTGCGAAAGAAGATTTTGCTTCATGACATTGTGAGACCATACCATTACTCAAAATTAGGGTGGCCCGCTGATTGACTTTCGGTGTTAGCATCAGACTACTTTTGTAGGTGCGTGTGGCGTCCGTTCCTGTTGTTTACGGCCATGGTTTATGTTGATTGAATGCAGCTTGAAGCCCGAACGATAACATTTTGATGCCTGCAGCACAGTCGTCAGTGCATTATCTCCCATCGCCTTCCTTCACTATGCATCGTGTTTTTGGATTGCTTATCCCAGCATCATGTTATCGGTCATGAGAGAATACTTACCACACCGTGGCGCAGGTGGTTCACATTACTGAGCGTGCGACCACAGTGGCGTGATGCTAAGGCGGTGACGGGGTCACTTTGGCCAATCCTGGAAGTCGAAACAGAACGCTGATGCATATAGGTTGACTCGTTGCGAATTTCCCATTAGTCGTCACTACCCCTCCTATGCAAGGTAAGACACAAGCGGACTTGGCGTCCGACAAATTACTCCATCACACCGACTCGGTGACGTACCACCAATCGAGAGGCCGACGGCCATCCCGTGGTAAAGGGATGAGAGGGAAGGTAACGAGGGAAGAGACCTGGAGAACGCGGACACACCATGAACTTGAACAAGGCTGCGGTCGTATCTTCCAGTGTCAGTGGCGAAGCCGGGACGACAACAAACACAGCTCCGACTCCGACTCGGGTATACGCTCGTCCCGGCAACCAGCAGCTTGCAAGTCACTACTATCCCGTACAACGACTTCGGCAGTCATGACATTTCGGCAGTTTCGTAGAATACACAATTATACACACACTCCTCATCATCCAAACAGCTACATTAGATCTAATATGTATTCTGAAGATTCGCGAACTCGAACGGGTTCAATCGAAGCAGAAATAAGGAAAATGCGAAAACACTGGTAGTCACGCTGAATCGTCACTCTGGGGTCACTTGCCGATCTTGCCGTAGCTGAGTCTGAAGTTGTGTGGTTGCCGCGTAACATGCCGAGCCACTAGAGGAGCAGCCTCAAGACAACCTCAGTGCGATGTAAATGCTGGCATTAATTCCTCATTATTCTCGCTGTCTAATACTTATTCACAACACTAGTGAAGTTGTTGTACAGGAGGATAGTAGTACATTTCGAAATGCAATCTTCGAATTGTCTTTGCTCGTTTTCTTGATTCTGTCAACCGGCGCTCGACTAGTCCGCGCACTAATTTGTCGATACTGATACCAGTACGTGATCGCCTTGCAAAGCCAGGCACTTTGTGGCATCTCTTTTATCTTTTGTGTAAGAAATCCGACCAACCGCACTGACCAGCCATATATATAACTGCTGACATGGCATACAGTGCACCCTTCTCGTTCGCAACATCCGACTTCGTGAGACCGAGCATTGGCCATATCATATCATGCCATCCGCTGGGAGCACTAACGAATGCATCTCATTTACATAGTAACCGTTTCAGCGCACAACCCGAACATCCGCTTGATCGCTCCGAAATCAATAAACGAAGACCTGGTTTCCGGGTGGCATTATCGGAGAACACTCGTGTGACCGTCAATGCATCGCTATTGGAGGCTGCTGTTGTCACGTTGGCGAATCGAGTCCATTTCGAGTGCCACTACTGTCTCCATGATTGCAGAAGCTGCTACGTTAATCGTTTATGTATTCCAGGGAAATGTGGGTCGTCAACTGAAACTCTTCTGCGGGGTACCCTTTCGCGAAGCGTTCCATGTTTATAACGAGACGGCTGCCCTGAGTCGAGTTCAGAGGTATTTACATGCTGACACAAACGAACGGTTGGATCACTTACGATCGCAGAGTACAGCGTTATTGCCCAGCTTCAGTGGATTCATCAATATCAAAAGCGACTTTTAGCAGCAGCCACGTTCGACGTACAAGAAAAGAACTATCGTTCGCATATCATCCAGTCCCCACCATGCCAGGGTGATACAACATATAACTGAAGCATTGATAACGCTTTGATGTTCATATCAGGATTCGGCTAGATTATTTTGCAGGGCGACTCACGGAATATGCCTGCATAGTTTTGGGTGGCATCTTTCATCAGAAACGAAATTAAAGGTGTCCTCCCCCACCCTGCCTGAACCCCAAGGTGACGCTTGAAGACGAACATACCCATGATTGTGCTCTGGACAACCAGCGTGATTGTTCTGTCGTACAAGGTATGTGACCTATGTCAAACTCAACGGGGCATATGATAGACAGCTTACGGGTGGATACGAGCTAGATCATGCCGCGGCAGAGCAAGTATACAAGCACCAGCCCACATTATCTGTGGAAACGTGGCCATATGCACCCCCGCGCAAGCGCCTTCCAAGACGACCAGCAAAGTCAGGAAGATGGCCACTCCGCGACTTTGGTTGAATAGGGCAAAGACTGATCCAGAAAAGCATTTATGTACTTCCTTCGGGTGATCCTAGGAGCTCACCTCTGATAGCGAGTACGACGTCGATCATGAACAGCGAGATTTGTGCGAGGAGCAGCGCGTATTCGTACCATACCAAGCATAGAAAGTCCGAGGTGAGACCTGAGGATAGAGCCGGCGAAATAACTATATGGAAACTATGGCGACATGAGTCGCCCCATCGGGTACTCTGATGAGGAGCGACCATTTGACCTACACTTGCGTGGCTACCAGGAAATAGCGAAAGTAAAAGTAGAGCCATTTGGAGATACAGGGTCGCATTCTGCCAGCAATAAGCTCCATGCGACGCAGCAGCAACCTCTGTCCTTACCGCCATATATAATCTACCTCGGCCTTGAGCGTCAAAAATACATCCCAGACCAAGAAGCTGAACGTGACCACTTTTGCGCTGTAAGTGTGGTTCTGTTTTGAAAATGGTAGGAATGCACGTACCAAGGTGGTTATGGACATCACGCAAGGCTTCGAGTTGCGCCACAGAGAAATTGGGAGCGCGAGTGACTGGCGTCATCCTTTGGGTCCTCCCGGTGAAGAGAGAGAGGCTTTAAGGGATGTTGCTAGAGGGAATCTCTCGATACGGTGCTATCGTATACACAGGGGGATCGTAATGTGGGAATGTGTGGCGTTCGTGCCTAAGCTGCTTATGGTGTTTGTGGAAAAGCACAAATACTTACTAGGGGAAAAAAAAGCTAAGTCGGTGCAAGCCACGTCGAAAGGGGGTTCGAGTAGTACATGCTTCTCATTCGTAGACACGCACCAAAGCAATCAGAGGAACAACTTGAAATCCTACCGTGTCAATGATGTTCGGCTGAGCGTGTGTCGCTCAGGCCGTTAGTATCGCCGCAAGATGCTGCATTAAACCAGGTGGCCCTTGGTAACGAAAAAACAGTTGGCGACGCGTTGCTGTGTGGGGTGCTTGCCAAGTCCAGGGTGACGTTTTCGCAGACGTAAGGTCTCGGGGTGCGATATCACCGATCACGGTATTCTCATCACCAAGGCTGCCGTGGATGGGTTGAGTAGCATTTGAAATTCCTGTAGCTTAAATCTCACAGATCCAGTCGAGGCCATCTTGCTCCTGTTAGCCCAGTGCAATTGGGTAGGGAAGGGTGCTTGTGGCGTTTGGCTAACCTTCTCGTCAGCATCCGAGTCGTCCAAGCCAACGGGATCGCTTCCAACCCCGGTACTTGCTTGGATACATTACCATTCAAGCCAGATTCGTGGTCGGACGGATCAAGACGCTATACTAGGCAAGAGCATCTGATTGCCCTTTCGAATGTCAGCCGTGCGACGGAACGTACAGTGCCATACTCATCGGTAAAAAGAAAGTGGGCTCTGCCATGAGTAAAACTCACTTACGTTCGTGGGATAACCCTTAGGGCCCCTAATTCCTTTTCGTGGCTCGAATTCAGGAGCTGTGATTGGACAATGGGTCCACGGAAGTGTCTTCAGCGATAACGGCACGATCAGGTTTACAGATGCTCGTCACGATTTCGTACAGGCGGAGAGGGCTTCGTGAGAAACCAGCCGTGAATGTTTGAGTGTTGTACGGGTGTTATGATGCCGTCAAGTCACAGGTGTATCTTGATTGAGCAATGGAGCATCGGTTTGCTTATACTAAAATTAGTGCGCAGGCGGACGAGGCAAAATGGAAATTGTCTCGTTATCCACGATGACTTGCTCCCAGGGCCAAATGTCTGTTCAGCCGCTTCGAATTTAACCTAGCGTGGGAATGTTGAAGTCTCACACCAAGTTACTACAGAAAATACAATCTTCGTTACCCGTGAGTGTCAGTGTCCCTAGAATATCAATACAGGGAGATTCGACTCGTGAGTAGAATTTCTTCTTCCAAACCGTTATGTCTTGCGAAACGCTCCATGTTTAAGATAAGACGACAGCCCTATATCAAGTTGAGATATCTGTACGATCGCGATCAAGTGGGGTCACTCACAATAGAAGAATAGAACGATATCGACCAACTTTAGCCGACCGGTTAATCCAAAAGTTTCTAATGACGAACAAGCAACAACGTACTAGAAAATAGAAACAATGCGCATATCGTCGAGCCCACATAGTGCCATAGCGATCGCAGATAACACTAAGCCATTGTCATTGGGACCAAGCAACACTTGGTCGACGGTTCGCGGGGTGACTCACCGAACACGACGAAATAGTTACTTATAGAATCTCTCACTAGAAGGGATAGAAGAGGCATCCTTCCCCTACCAGGTCTCATCGCAGCAAAATGCTTGACGATGATCATTCCCAGGATGATGCCCTGGATGCTTGCGGTAGTGAGTCTGACGTACGATGTCAGTAATCCATGTAGCAAGCGTCAGAGCGGCGAAACGAAAAACCTACGTGCGAGCGCCTATCATATTCGGGTGCATTTGAAGAAATATGCAAGACTCAATATAATCTACATCACTGGAGGATTCTGCCATTTGTATAACCGCGAGAGAGAATTCAAAGACGATCAAGATAGAAAGGAAAACGACCACTTTGTGACTGCGATTGAACAGGGCAAAGACTAAACTCGCAAAGGAAAGTTGAGAAAATTCGCTTGGATGATCTCTTAAGCTTACCTCGGTAAAGCAATACGACATCGATCAAACAGACAGAGAACTGCAAGATGAATATCGCATATTGACACCACATGTTGCACAGGTAATTTGGCGTGAGACCCGATGACAGGGCCGGGACAATGGCGAAGTGAAATCTATGACGAAATCGTCAGCAGCCTCCGACGGAGCGTAATTATCAACTTACATTTGTGCAGCGAACATGAAGTATCGAAAATAGAAGTAGAGCCACTTGAAGATGCACTGTCGCATTCTACCAAGAAAGAGTTCCAGGCGCCGTCACAGTGCTGACTCGGGTGTTTCTTACCCCCACACGCATTCCACCTCGTCTCCGAACGTCAGGCACATCTCCCAGACCTGGAAGCTGAACGCGGCCACTTTTTGGTGCTGTGAGTAAAATTACGGCTGAGGTATTCGGGCATGACAGGGACACACCCATCTGATACTGAAGATCACGGAGGGCTTCGAGATACCTCAAGGAGAAGGGCACCGGAGTGTTCGGAACTGGTATCATTTGGTGACTCAGTTAAAGCCTTGGAGGGAATGGGGGGGAATGTGAGGGATCCGTTTCAGCTTGGATCTTTGAGCTAGCTTGACTGAATGGTGTCTATAAGGGGCTAGCGAGTGGCGTACAAAGTCAACGTTCCTTGGCAGGGAAGAGTCCATCGATCCGGGCACCCATCGAGGATGGCACTGCCGCTGAGTAAAAGAAACTTTGATTTCAAGTGGTGCTCGGGGTCAGTGGCGTACATTACTTTCCCACCAGCACCGTGACTAACTATATGGTCGTCGAGCCCGACAACGAGGAATGGCAGCATCTGAACAGCACAAACTGGCGCGGTTTGGGTATCTCTGATCCGATCAAGAACGTCGAGGTGCGCCCTTACAGATCACGTCTAGCTACCCAACTTTACTCCAAGCCCGACAAACAGGACAAATGGCTCTTGCTTCCTGCGTTCCTGAAGGTAAAGGGTCTCGTCAAGCAACACATCGACTCGTTCAATTACTTTGTCGACACCGACATCAAGAACATCGTCAAGGCAAACAACAAGGTCACCTCCGACGTTGATCCTAGGTTCTGGCTCAAGTACACCGACATTCACGTCGGCTTCCCCGACCGCACCGATCTGGACGCTATCGACAAGAGCATCACACCTCACGAATGTCGGCTGCGCGACATTACCTACAGCGCACCCATCCTCGTCACTATTCAGTACACCCGCGGCAAGAACGTCGTCAGGAGACCGAACGTGAACATCGGTCGTCTGCCCATCATGCTGCGAAGTAATAAGTGCATCCTGACCGGACGCTCCGAAGCACAACTCGCCCGCATGACCGAGTGTCCGCTCGACCCCGGCGGCTACTTTGTGGTCAAAGGCACGGAAAAGGTCATCCTCGTCCAGGAGCAGTTGAGCAAAAACCGCATCATCGTCGAAACAGATCACGTCAAGGGCGTCGTTCAGGCTTCTTGCACCTCGTAAGCATCGGCATGCCATCTCCTCCTGGATTTTCCCTCACAATGCGCCATGATAATCTAGTTCGACTCACGGTGGTCTCAAATCCAAAACATATGTGGCTACGAAGAAGGGAAAAATATACCTCCGTCACAACTCGATACACGAAGACGTCCCGATCGTCATCGCACTCAAGGCCCTTGGCGTCCAGTCGGACAAGGAGATCCTGTTGCTCACGGCTGGTACCACGGACACTTACAAGAGCGCTTTCGCTGCAAATTTAGAAGAGGCTGCCAAGCTCGGTATCTTCACTCGCCATCAGGCACTGGAATGGATTGGCTCCAGGGTCAAGGTCAATCGTAAGGTCGTGGGCCCAAGAAGGCCTACCTGGGAAGAGGCCCTGGAAGCGCTAGCAACCATCGTGTTAGCCCACGTGCCTGTTGTCGGATTAGATTTTAGGTCCAAGGCCATCTTCGTCGCGACGATGACTCGACGGGTGCTCATGGCGATGGATGATGAAAAGATGGTCGATGACCGTGACTATGTTGGCAACAAACGTCTGGAACTGTACGTTTCACCAGAGTGAGCTCCGTTCATTCAGACACTCATGTGAACCCGTTTCAAGTGCTGGTCAGCTGTTGGCATTGCTGTTCGAAGATTTATTCAAGACCTTCAACGCGAATCTAAAGTCGGCGATCGACAAGGTCCTGAAGAAGCCTTCGCGGACGAATGAATTTGATGCGTTCAACACCATGCAGTTTCAGGGGGATCATATCACCTCGGGTTTCGTTCGGGCGATCTCGACCGGAAACTGGTCTTTGAAACGGTTCAAGATGGAAAGAGCTGGTGTCACCCACGTTCTCAGTCGGCTGAGCTTCATATCTGCTCTCGGAATGATGACTCGCATCTCTTCTCAATTTGAGAAGACCCGCAAGGTCAGTGGGCCGCGTGCTTTACAGCCAAGCCAATGGGGTATGCTATGCCCAAGCGATACTCCGGAAGGCGAAGCTTGTGGTCTCGTAAAAAATCTCGCCCTCATGACGCACATCACGACCGACGTGGAAGAAGAACCGATTATCCGTTTAGCCTTCATGCTTGGAGTGGAAGGTTCGCATCCAGCTATCATCATTTCAATCCATCAGCTTATCAACGGTGCTATGAAGATATCGGTCTAGTCACCGGCACGGAGATATACGGTCCCCATACCTTCGTCGTTAACGTAAACGGAACTATTGTTGGGTTAACACGGTATCCCGGCCGGTTTGTTACCAACTTCCGAAGTCTGCGCCGGGCCGGTCGCGTCAGCGAGTTTGTCAGTGTCTATGTCAATCATCATCACTGCGCAGTTCATATCGCGAGCGACGGAGGTCGAATATGCCGCCCAATGATCATTGTTGAAAACGGGGTGCCAAAGGTCACTTCTGAACATATCACCGTCAGTGTCCAAATCTTGGGAATGGGTGCTGACCAACTGATGTGGTTTGGCCTGCCAGCAATTGAAAGCCGGGAAGATATCGTTTGACGACTTTTTGCACAGGGGCCTCGTAGAGTACCTGGATGTCAACGAAGAGAACGACTCCTACATTGCCTTGTATGAATCCGACATCGTGCCTGCGACGACGCATCTAGAGATCGAACCCTTTACCATCCTGGGCGCTGTGGCCGGACTCATTCCATATCCACATCATAACCAGTCCCCACGAAACACGTATCAGTGTGCGATGGGGAAACAGGCGATCGGGGCAATCGGATACAACCAGTTCCACAGGATCGATACGCTCCTTTACCTTTCTGTTTACCCTCAACAACCGATGGTCAAAACCAAGACGATCGAACTGATTGGCTACGATCGACTACCCGCCGGTCAAAACGCGACGGTGGCTGTCATGAGTTTCTCTGGTTACGATATCGAAGATGCGTTGATCCTTAACAAGGTCGGTCGCACTTCTCTAAGATGCCTTATTCGGTGTTTGCTTATACGGCTTCGTCGCTTCAGGCTAGTCTGGACCGTGGCTATGGAAGGTGCCAAGTGTTGCGCAAGAACGCGACGCTCATCCGAAAATATCCCAACGGGACGTAAGTCTGTTTACCTCTTGCGGGAATCCATTTCCAGATTCCTGGATTCCTTTTCTTTAGATTCGACCGGCTTGCAGACGCTCCGGTGGACGAGAACGGCACTGTCCAAAAAAGGTACGATATCATCCAGTTGGATGGTCTCGCTGGCGTGGGGGAGAGAGTGGACCCAGGGGACATCTACGTGAACAAGCAGACGCCGACGAACGCCAACGATAACACGTTTACGGGTCAAGCCGCCACGGTTCCGTACAAGAATGCGCCGATGTCGTACAAGTCTCCCGTAGCGGGGTACATCGACAAGGTCATGGTCAGCGACACGGAGAACGACCAGACCTTGATCAAGGTCCTAATCCGCCAGACACGGCGGCCAGAATTGGGGGATAAATTTTCGTCTCGGCATGGTCAAAAAGGCGTGTGTGGATTGATCGTGAATCAGGAGGACATGCCGTTCAACGATAGGGGCATCAACCCTGGTGAAGCCAAAATAAATACAAGATGGTTCGTCGCGACTGATTGACGCTCACCGCTTGTAGACACGATCATGAATCCGCACGGTTTCCCCTCTCGGATGACGGTCGGGAAGATGATCGAACTCTTGGCTGGCAAGGTTATTGTTCATTTTTTCGCGTTGTACGACGAACGTTTAATTGCGCCCGGGTTTACAGGCTGGCGTTTTGTGCGGCAAGCTTCAATACGGCACCGCATTTGGTGGGTCCAAGGTAGGTCCCCGCTTCGAACGTTCCTGGTTGGCTCTGCTGAATCC
This sequence comes from Leccinum longicurvipes, assembly GCA_038093135.1. Taxonomy (NCBI): domain Eukaryota; kingdom Fungi; phylum Basidiomycota; class Agaricomycetes; order Boletales; family Boletaceae; genus Leccinum; species Leccinum longicurvipes. The sequence continues at coordinate 34,213 of JBBPRP010000010.1, forward strand.
CATGCCTCACGGAGGTGGAGGACATGTCTCGGATTTTGATCGACCATGGGTTCAATTACGCGGGCAAGGATATGCTCACGAGCGGCATCACTGGTGAACCACTAGAGGCCTATGTTTATTTCGGGCCCATTTACTACCAGGCAAGGAGATCTTGTACATTGTGGGTTGGTTGGTTGGGCTGACGCTCGCTTTTCTTTCGTTGCAGAAACTGAGTGAGAAATTTCTTTCGTTTTTGCGTGACCTGTCGCCGTTGTATCACCCGGCGGCGGCGGTGGACTGACTTTTGGCACCTGTCACAGAACACATGGTCATGGACAAGATGCACGCTCGCGCGAGGTACGGAAGTTGCCGAGACATGGAGCGGGGTAAGCGGTGAATTGACGCACGCCGTTTCCTCTTGGCACAGGGGTCCGCGTGCGACGTTGACACGACAGCCAACCGAAGGACGATCCCGAGAGGGAGGACTGCGGCTTGGAGAGATGGAGCGTGACTGCTTGATTGGCTATGGGGCGACGCAGCTCTTGCTTGAGCGCTTGATGATCTCGTCCGACAAGTTTGAGGTGAACGCCTGTCAAGAGTGTGGTCTGATGGGCTATCACGGGTGGTGTTCCTATTGCAAGAGCTCGAAAAAGATGGCGACGCTGACGATTCCGTACGCGGCCAAATTGCTCTTTCAGGAGGTGGGTTCTTTTTTTTGGTTCCCGACTCCATGAATGTCTATGTGACTAAAAATTGATTGTCGGTATTTGTTTTGTTTTTGTTTCAGTTGATGGCTATGAACGTCGTACCACGCCTCATTCTGGACGATGCTTGAAATAAATAAATAAATTGTATTTGGTGAACCCTTGCTGGTATCACACTGATCAGGCAACTTCTCCTTGGCGACCGTGGGGGGTTGGATAAGGAACATGAAGGCGATAAGGCCTCTCTTCTCTCGATGACACTATCCAACAAGCTGTGTAAGTTTGTTGCTGTGCTGTGCCAGATATACACAACTATCAAACGCCACCCCGCATCAGGATTGCGACGTGCAGCTGGGACATGAAAGGTGAAGTGGAAGTGGCGTGGTCCGTCACCTTTTTACCGCGGTGGTAGGGACCACGCGGAGTGCGAGGCGGCATTGGTTGACAACGTTACTTCCGCCCAGTTTTGAGTTCAACAGGGTCCGGTCGGGCCACGATTAAACGTAGCTTGTGTCCCCTTTCAAGCTCCTTGGTTGTTCTCTTCTCGCATCACGGAAAACATCCCGTAGGCGTAGGCAGCGGGGAGGGGGCTATATGTACCACGTCTTGCTCCGTGGAGATAAGATGGACGGCCGAGGCGGTGTCGTGGCATCGAACGAGGACCAAGCATGATACACGATGCATTGATGGGTCAATTACCGGGGGCGTGTGGGGTGAGAACAAAAATAAGAATAAAATAAGAGAAAAGAAAAGAAAAGGTGGCCGGTTTCGTTTTCCGCATGGGCAGTCGGATGGCATGTACTTTGACGTCGGACTTATTCGTGTTCATGTCCGTGCCCTGTGTGGCGGGCATCGGGGCGTAGTCACCATACATACTCACGGTGAACGCACAGCGTGCGTGGCCAGCCAGTTTGGTCTAGAGGGGTAGTGCATCCGTTCAGATGGGGCGGCCAGGAGAAGCCTATGAAGATTAATGGGGGTTTTATGTTCTGCCCGAAGACGACGGTAACATTAAATTCGTACATAGCCGATGCAATCGGGCCCGGATTCTCTGCCAGGTCGTCCCGAAGACCCGGTACAGTATTTATGATTTTTGGTTGGTAGCGTACATATATGTACTAATGACAACCGGGGAAGATGATTGAGGCGGTGCAACCAGTTTAGACGCCCGAATCCATCCTTGTTCCCTGCAACGTCGTACACACGACTATAATCTTTTAGGAATTATCGACTTGCGACAGCGGAACAGAGACGATGTCGATGAGCGCGAGGGGATCGAACAGTTCGACAGCGCTGCGGCGATTGATGACAGAGTACAAGCAACTCACCGCAGGCGGTTCTCCCGATGGCATGTTTACAGCAGGTGCGACCGAACTCCTCTCATCAATGTCATTGCCCTGTTTCGTCGTCATTCGTTCCTTCATCTCTCTCTCTCTCGACCGTTTCGTTTCTCGAACGCCACATCTAAATCGAAATCGAAAACAGGTCCCATCACCGAGTCCGACTTCTTCACTTGGGAAGCACTGGTATGCGGTCCTAAAGACACGCCATTCGTGCGTAACACACCCCCGCCGGTGTTTCTACTTATGTCTAACCCAACTCGTTTCTGATCGATATCGGTGGTTGGTTGACGCGCGCGCGCTAGGAGGGTGGCGTCTTCGTCGCCAAGCTTACGTTCGTAAGCCCGTTTCTCGCTCTTGATCACCCTCAACCACGTGTCGACCATTCCTTTTCTCCTCGACCCTCCCTTCCTTCACATTATTGTTCTTGCCCTGTCACACAATCACACACATGCACCGCCCATCCGCCATGACCCCGCCTCCCTCCCCACCCCCCACACTTTCACCTTGGCATCACGATCACGGAAAAACGCGACCCGGGCATTACCTAGCCATCCGACTATCCCCTCTCGCCGTTCAAGATGAAATTCGACCCCCCATTGTTCCATCCCAACAGTACGTTATTCCGACCCTCCCTCGTCCCTTTTTTTTTGTTGTTTGTTTTCATCCCCATTTCGACGCCATTTTCCGTTTAGTTTGTTTCACATCATGCCCCACCCCCCTTCCCTTCCCTTCCGGATTTAATCTTGAAACCGAGCTAAACCAAACTCTGCACGCCCGCCCGCATCACATCGTGGCGCGTATCATCTATTTCTCTTGATCTAGTTTACCCCGACGGAACCGTCTGCATCTCGATCTTGCACACCCCGGGCGACGACCCAACCATGTACGAACAAGCGTCCGAACGTTGGAGCCCCGTCCAGAGCGTCGAAAAGGTCTTGCTTAGCGTCATCTCGATGCTGGCTGGTATGCACCGCCCCTATCACCATCTCGCTTGACCCTTACTGTTGATGCCGACCCACAGAACCCAACTTGGAGAGCGGCGCCAACATCGATTGCTGCAAACTCTATCGCGAGAACAAACAGGTATGCATCCTCCCGTCGTTTTGTGATTCGTATGTACATGGATTATCGGGCAAATGGTTAAAAAAAACATCTTTAGGAGTACGAGCGACTGGTACGGGAATCCATTAAACAACAGCTAGGGTTATGAAAGATTTCGTAGTAGAAACTATAAGGAGGTGCTGTACTCGCAATAGCTATACGCTGAAACGACCCCTGTATGAAATACTTAAAACACGAAATGGAAAACGAAAATAAACTTTTGAATCTTTTTTGGGGATGGTGAACTCATCACCATCGACGACTCGGACTCTGGCGTCGAAACACGGTGCCGTCACATTCTGGGTCCGATTTGCCAAAGATGTGGCGTTGGACGTATTCGTTACGGAACATCCCGTCAGGGTCAACGTCCTGCAGCACGCGTACAAAGTCGTCGAAGCGAGGATACAGGGTGCGAAGCGCGTCCGGACGCAGTGGGTGTGCCTTCGCCCAATGGGGACGCCCGGCATGGCAGCGCATGATGTCCTCGAAACGTTCAAATAACGCCTCGTAAGGCACCTCCATGCCATAGGGCCTGACAATGACGAAGCACGTCAGAACAGAACCACAATTCCGGTCCCGGAGGCACTCACTTGTAATGCACAATGCCAATCCAGCACGTCTTCCGACCATAGCTGGGACTTAGCCAAATGTCGTCTGCGTCCGAAAACCGGATCTCGATTGGAAAATGCGGTCGCAAACCGTCGGGATCCGCGAATTCCATAGAAAGCCAGGAATGGAGATCTTGCAGGCAACGTATCGTGTTCTCATAAGGAATGGCCCATTCCATCGTGTACTGGCGCATCTGTTTTTTTTTTTTTTTTAATTCGGAGAAAGAAAGGCAGTAAGCAAGGTATTTCGGACAAGTTTAGATCACCGGGGCGGTGACGCGTGGCAGGTGAACCGAAACGAATGACTCACTCTGATATCAAGATTGAATATGCGGTAACTCTCGTCGACCGCGACCTGGTCGTGTTTGACGAGCCATGCCGCGAAGCGCGTTGCCCAGATGTTGAAGAAACCAAAGAAGCAACCCAAGAAGAGCACGAACTGTAGCACATAGAAGCCTAAAAGGGTATCCCACAGCCAACTCGCCTCGGGTCGCTTTGACTGTGGCCGTAATGATAAGCAAAACAGAGCGACGAAAGTAATGAGTGTGAGAGAAATGGAGAGGGGGGTGGGGCGGACGGCACGGGAGCTTACTTACCTCTGTAGACCTTTCGGCCGAAAAGACGCGCATGGCGTCCGCGGCCGGGTACCACCATATCCGAACGTGCTCACCCGCTTTGACAAGGCCGTCCAGCCGTCGGACGCATTCATGAAACGTCAGCGTCTGGCGGGCCTCTTTGAGCCGAAACGCAGGCTCGACCTGCAACGTGACGGTCAAGATAAGACCGGTGCTGCCGAGGCCGCAAATCGAAGCGAGGAAGAGATCGGGTCGCTCCTGACGCGAACAGCTTACGCGCGTGCCGTCTGCCAGCAGCAGGGACAGGGCGATAACGTGAGTGGAGATCACGCCGTAATTGATGCCTGTTCCGTGCGTTGCGGTGGTGATGATGCCACCGAGCGTCTGGTCGGAGATGGAGCCAACGTTGCTCATGGCGAGGCCGTGCTTGGCGAGCGCGGCGTGCAAGGCGTGGAGAGTGATGCCGGCTTCGACGACGGCGTAGCGCTTCTCAGTATTGACCTAGGGGGTGGTGTATGAGTAAGCATAAGTATAGGAGGAGGCGGAATCGACGTACCTCGAGGATCCGGTCGAGCCTGGTGGTGCGGAGCATGTATCCGGAGGTGCATGGCAGGTCACTGGGCGAGTGACCGACGCCGACCGCACGGCATACGGTGCGCTCCCGGCGAGCAAGATCAAGTACTTGTCGGCAGTGATGGATATCCTCGGGCTCGAAGAGTGCGTGTGGAGCGCACTCAAAAGTCTGTGCCCAGTTGAGGAAGTGGGGGATATGACGAGGGGGGAGGAGAAGATGCATGATGTGTGGTGAGAGTGTGCATGACTGTCAATTTATAACTAGTCGGAGCGGGACACAACAAGACGCGTTCGGTGTACGGGGTTGTCCGAGGACTGTGGCGGACAAGTCCGGCGTATAACTTACACTCAGGTCCGATCTCGTAAAAATACTTCAGATCTCATTTTGAACCAACCCCCCATCGTACTACTAATTCAGAAAATCAAACACGACCCGGCTCCACTCTTGCCCTTCATAGAGAAGCACCC